>JAEIFV010000410.1:0-277414 GCA_018904265.1 Lordiphosa collinella | reverse complement strand
AACCAAAAGACAAAAAACTTCACAAATATTTCGGCCACTGGAGCCCCAAAAAAATAAAAAACAAAAACAACATAAAGAACAAGCATAAAGCCACCCACACAGACAACATCAAAAATAGTGGTGGAGCGGAGCTTACGCCAACTTTTGCACTAGGGCGCCCCCTATATTTGGATCGATAGTACCAAGTCACCACCAACAGAGGGCGCTGTAAAGCCAGTTTAGATTTAAGCTTTGGCGCTAAGTTTAAACGAAAATGCTTCGATCACCAAGGTCACCCTTAGCATCGAATTCTGGAAAACTTGTTGTGCTTGGAAGTGGAACGCCAGTGAGGAAAGCAGCTGATAAGCCAGAAGAGTTGTCATTGCGGGATATATTGGCTGCCATACAGGGTGTCGAACAAAATTTGATTATCGGCTCCAAAATGTCTCCACGAAAGAAGATGTGCAGGAGATAAAAAGGGGCAAATTGGCTGAATAACAAAAAAGCAAATGGAGGACCTTAGAGAGAAAACAGGGCCTTAAAAACCAAAGTGGACGAGCTACAGAAGAGAGTAGACTCTGATCATATGTAGCTTACGCGTCTTATCGAAAATGGCAAAAATGAGGAACATACTCTTCAGAGGATTACCCAAAGGAAGCTCACCAAGATCGGCAGTACAAAATGTATGTTCGGTAAATGGCCCTTAGTGTAACAAGAGTCAGGGCGGCTCAAGTGTTATCTTCGAACGAACTGACGTGAATAAGTCATAGCGGAGATGGAGACAGAGGACTCAGCAGCCCAGATATTAAAACACCCCGTAAACTAGCCGGATCGAAAATATATGTGGAACGAGACCTTAGTGATGAACGCCAAATGAAAAAGAGAGCCATGCTGCAAATAAGGAGGGAACTTACATCAATAAACAATAAGCACCGTGTTAGCGTCAGAGGTGACAGCCTAAATGTTAATGGAAAATGGCTTAAATTGACAACAAGGCCGACTAAAGTGTGAGAGAAGGATGGGAGATGTGTTTTGATGGAGATCTATGGCGTGAATCTAGAGGACCATAACTTTACCTTGCTTCGCTTTTAAACAAAATCTTAAAAAACTAAATAATAAGGGTAGACACAGTAATACGCATAACACCTTTGGATTAAATCATTTTACCAACGCCAGAGACCAATTTTCACAACACTCTAGAAATATTAATATCTTGTCATATAATGTGCATGGATTAGCAAATAAGTTTATGTACCCAGGCTTTTTGATTTTGTACGGAACGCCGATATTTTCGCGCTGATAGAAACGCATGTGGAGGAGCACGGAGTCAGCAGATATGAGAATGTCTTTCGAGGTTTCCATCTCTATTGGCAACCAGCAACACGGAACAGCAGATTTGGCCGAGCAATCGGTGGTATTGTCATTGGAATTAGACGGGACCTACAGTGTGATGGCTTAAGCCACACATACGAATACAAAGATGAACATTTTATGATCAAATTAAGAGGAAAGGATGTTTTATATACGATACTGCCCTTATATCTAAGAAGCTCTGACTGGATTTCCGACTTTAATAAGGTAAAAAGCTTCTTCCAAAGTAACGACATTTTAAACCCAATTTTACTGGGGGATCTTAATGTTAGAATCGGAGATTTGCAGCAGCCTATTACTGGAGACCTCCTATTGCAATTTGATGGATCCAGTACCCGTAAATCCCAAGACCATACTGTAAATGCCGCGGGAAGAAACCTAATGGAGTTCTGCGATGATAATGGGCTGATCGTTTTAAATGGCAGAACGAATGGAGACCGTGATGGGCGATTTACATTTGTCAACACGGTCGGAAGCTCCGTTAACGATATATGTGCGGTTGGATGCAGCTTTTTAAAGAATATCGTGCAACTAAAAGTAGAAAGTGCCATATGGTCAGATCACTTGCCGTTATTGCTCACCCTGACAACAAGATGCGAAATTGCTAATACCCAGGATTTATGCCTATTACCTAAACTTATATGGAAAGAAAATCTACAACCGCAGTATAGCATGAAAATCGTATCAAACATCGAAACAAAAATGCAAGAAAATCCCGAAATGAATATAGCGGACATTTGCCAAATTATTAAGTCTTCGACATATGCAAGACCAGCAGTTCCGAAAACAGTTGCAAAGAACAAGTGGTTTGATGCACAATGTGCGACGCTTAGGAGTGATGTATTTAATGCTCTTAACACGTATCGAAGCTCTAACGATGCGGAACACAAATTGGAATATATGGATTTAAAGAAAATGTACGACACTCTGTGCAGCACAAAAAAGCAACAATACATCTTAACCATAGAGAACAAAATAAATGGTATCCAAAACAGTAAGGAATGGTGGACATTAGTAAGAGAATTGCGTTCGCAAACATATCATATTGGCTCAGACATACTCAGCAGCACTTTCAAGGATTATTTCAGCACCCTTTTAAACACAGCTGGAAATATAAATAGGATGCACTACGCCTTGATGCTAAATACGGACGAGGAGTTGGATAGAGACATAACAATAGAGGAATTAAAAAATATGCTACGCAAAGTCAAAAGCAACAAGGCACCAGGTGAAGACAGAGTCCCGTACGAGTTTTACGCAAACGCCCCTGATGAACTGTTATCAGAGTTGGCTCAAATATTTACAAGGAATCTGAACAGTGAACATCTAGACGACTCCTTTATAAAAAGCATCATTTTCCCAATACACAAGAAAGGGGACCCAAACAACGTCGGAAATTACAGGGGCATCTCGTTCATGAACTGTGGAGCAAAAATAATGATGGGCGTCCTGAATGATCGTCTATCCGAATGGGTTTCAAAATATGGAAAACTTAACGAATATCAAGCAGGATTCCGAAAGAAGTACTCGACAAACGACAACATCTACAATCTCGCATCAATAGTCAAAATTAGGTTCGCAGAAAATAAGAAAACGTACGCTTACTTTGTTGATTTTAAAGCGGCATTTGACAGAGTGCCAAGACAGCTATTGATATTTAAGCTACATTCAATCGGAGTACCAACGAAAATAGTTAACTTTATTGAAAAGGTGTACGCAGTATCTAGCAGCGCAGTATGGACCGGAAACCAATTGTCGGAAAGTTTTGAAACTTGCAATGGTGTAAAGCAAGGATGCTTGTTATCACCTTTATTGTTTGCACTATATATTAATGATCTCCATGAAAGCTTGGGTGGTGGCCTTAACATCGGCGAACTAAACATCAGGCTCCTTTTATATGCAGACGATATCGTCTTGCTAGCTGATACTCCCAATATATTACAACTAATGTCCAACCATCTTGAGAGTTATTGTAGCTTATGGGGAATGGAAGTAAACATGCTTAAATCCGAGATTATGGTTTTTCGCCAACGAGGGAGGCTGGCTGCAAACGAAAAATGGACCTATCAAGGGAATCCGATAAAAGTTGTAAACGAATATAAGTACTTGGGAATTATATTTACGCCAACCCTAACGTTTAACAAGCACCTTTGCGAAAAAAACCGGGAGGCCAAACAAGGTATCAACATGACATGGGATAGCTTCCTAGGTAAACCAAACGTAAATCTAACCGCAAAATGGAAACTTTTTCAAGCTGCAACTCGCGCAGTGCAAACATATGGCGCGCAGGTATGGGGCAACTCATTATTTGATGAAGTAGATGCGCTGCAACGATACTTTATCAAGAAAATACTGAGGTTACCTGCGAACACCCCGAACTATGTGCTGAACCTTGAAACCGGAGTAGAAGAGGCGTTCCACTATACTTACAATTTGCACCTGAGATACATAACCAAAACTCTGTTTGAATATGAACCCACCCGACTACCGCACATACTGTCAAATCTAATTAAAAGGCAAAAAATCTACTGGTACAGCGATCTAGATAGACACCTTCAAGCTTCTGATATTTCACTACCTGATGAAGTAAATAAAACGAATTGGTGCAATATGTGTATCGACCTTTTAACACAAATGAAGCTGAACAGGTCAAATCAATTAATAAGCAGTGCACGAGCCAGCGAAAATAGAATTTACAAATTCCTTGACTATAACAAGGGATCTGAATACTGCTGTGAGAACTTCACCCAGAAGGAAATAACGTCGATAATAAAAGCTCGCGGAGGCCTATTATGGTTAAAGGGAAACTCGTATATTAATAGCCGGTCAACACAATGCAACCTGTGTAATCTCAATGAAGATGAGACCATGCAACATTTTATTGGAAGATGCCCAGTGCTGCGGGAATTCAGATGGAGATACTTCAACAAGACATGTCTAACTGAGGTGGAAATGATAGATGTTTTAAATGGAAGTAATGGTGAAAATTGGTCAAAACTTGCCAACTACGTAGAGCAAGCAATGGCGTATAGAAAAATCTTAGTCACAGAGTTTTAGTTGTTTTTTTTTTTTTTTTTTTATGTTTCTCTCCATGCCTTTTGTATTACAATTAAATTAATTAATCAATACTTGTAAGAAAACTTATCATAAAAACCCTGATGATCTTCCGATCTTTTCTGTGTTGGGAACGATGTGGTATCTTGAGACGATCTTGGCAGCCATGTGTAGTACCAGCATAGGGAAGAGAAGAAGATGTGGCTGACGGTCCATACACCAAGCCACTAAAGTTACACAAATATGTCTTTAGAATTTTATAATATGTACGCAACTTTTGAAGAAATAAGCGAATAAAAGACTACTACTACTACTGCAAGCCGCTCCAACAACAATTTGTACTGAGTCAAGTTTGCACTTTTATGCTAGACCCCTACCCTTGACTACAAAAATCGTTGCAAGTGCAAATCAATATTAGTGTTAGAAAACAATAAAAGCGTGACAAGTGTTACAAAATTTTCTGGTATTTTTTGGTGTAATTTAGTGCTTTATGTGCTAAATCAAAACATCCCGCCAACTAACGGACTTTGTCACATTTGCTATGTCGCCTCCGAAACGGAGTTAATAAAAACTTTGACAGGGGGTAAGCAGAGTCGCCCGCAATCCACTCTTCTCCGGTAAAAAACCGGGCACTTTCGAATCGTGGTAGCTGCCTGGATTTCCAACAACAGCATCCCTAATTCTTAGCTTGTGGTCGCATATAACCTGCAGCTTCACAGAATATATTCGCTGCCGTGAAAAGTATACTTCATGATTGCTTGGAGGCTTCTCAAATAATTTAAGTTCCGTGCCGTCAATATAGCCAATGCAATGTGGCAATTCATGAAACGTTTGTTCCACAAGCTGTTGGCGCTCTGCTGCGTTGGGCCAATAAATATATTTGGGCATCAGCCGCAAAAAATGCAGAAAAAACTCTTTTTGTAATTAAATCCAACGAGCCTCCATCGCCAATTCCAAATATTGTGCAAGTTTTTCGCACCGACGCACTGCTTCCAGAGGATCCCAGTCTGAACAAAACAACAGCCAATTGCAAGTCAATCGGCAACTGTTTTGAGAAGCCTGGTGCTTTGAACACTTCATCCTCTTTTATTAATTCAAAAAGCATGCCAAATTGTGGTTGAGACACACGCAGCATTTGCTTAAGACGGCTATTGTCGAAACAGCAAAGGATGTTATCCCGCCAACTAGCGGACTTTGGCACATTTGCTATGTCGCCTCTGCGGATCGCATAAATGCAAATTGCATCATCAACAAAATCATCCATAATTTCGTCAAATTCAGAAGCGGCCACAACATGGTCAGCTACACCTGCAATATATATTACCTAATGTACTTAAATTACCACATAATGCATTCCAACCAACATATATACCTTCAATTGCATCAATTTCGTGAATTGCTTGGGATGCTCTCCATTCCAGAAGTGATGCTTTCAAGCTTTTAAATGGCATTTTTAAATTTATATTTTTAGCAGCAACTCAAACTTCACTCCCAATAACAAACTCAGCGATAACGATAGCGAACAGCTGATTGCGTTAACTTACAAGACTTACAACACTCAAATCGTTCAATTGGGTGTTCACGATAGCTCTGCTGCAAAGTTGCACATATACAATGATACAACACTTAATGAACACCTCAATACTTAAAGCAAGTCGAAACTTATTTGATAAATCTTATCAAATTTTCATTAAAATCTTAACTCGTTATAAAGATTATCTGTACCACCCGAATGCTTTATAATAATCTGAGCCTGAATAAAAAAGAGCAAATTTCAATCTATACCTCCTATTTATCCGGTCACCGCTGTCATCAATTAATTAGTAATTCTTCATAATTTTTATACTTCATAATCAAAACTTATATAAGAGCTTTGCAACGTTTGACCTTCATTTTTCCCTCCCTTCCTCAAGATAACAAAACTTAAATATATTTTTTCGCAAATTAATATATAGAGCTTTTCTTGGTTTGTTATTTAACTAGTACAAATGTCATTTACCAAATTTTTGTTAAAGTTAAAGATCTGAGAAAATTGATACAATTTTTAGCTTAGTTGTTAGAACACCCGAGTATTTCGAGAGTTTCGGCAGACTGTCTCCAAGTTCTGCTTCCCATGCTGTCTCAATAGCTCTCTGAGATTGATGTGTTTAACAAATCGGTGGCGTCGATGCTCGCCTGCTTCGGCGTTTGTGTAAGCCTCAACCGGACCAGCCTATTAAACATGTTCAAAATCGCTCTGCGCTTACGCTTGTTTCGGGTTTCACGCTGTGATGCGATTTGCTCAGCCAATTGCTGCCGTCGATTGCTCGCCTGTTCTGACAAAAAGCAGACGAACTTGAGCAGCTTGACGACTTACCTCTTTGCACGTCTCCCTGAGCTCACTCTTGTGAAAAAGTTTCTTGAATTCTCGCATTTCACTCATCTGTCTTGCTCTTTTTGATGTTCTGACCATCGGTGCGCACTATATTTGATTCTCAGAACAGTCCAAAAACAACAGAAAAAAAGAAAGAAAGTCGGTCAAGCCCGACTATAACATACTCTGTACCTGTTAAGTGCTGGCCATACCGGGACCAGTGTTGTAAAGTTTTTCCTTATAACTGGACAACCATTAATCCCGATGTTTTTACCCCATTTCTTTGGCGGATCGATAAAGCAGTTAATGTCTCAGAAGGTTCGAACTTTCTATTTATTAAACTGTGGCAGTGATGTCTTTTTCCATTTGCGGGGCGTGGCCAAAATAAGCAAAATATGCTAGATATGCAAACATTTCTTCGAAAAATTGAATTCGCGAGTTATTTACGTTCGACGAAGATCACTATACACTGGTTTCATCGTAAGAATGGCTTCAATTTTTCAAAAACTTTCGACCTTCCTCCAAAGTAAAACTACTCCTCTTGAAGTAGCGAATAATGGTGTACAAATTTTGGAAGTAACCAGGGACAAATTTAAGGAAATATGAAGCTAGGCTAACAAAATGTCTAACTTCGATGGGATTGCGGCGGAGGCAAGTAGCAGTCTTCTGAAATCTAAATTTCCCACTTTCAACTTAAGTCAAGCTCAGTAAGTACTTTAGAACAATTTCAAATCTTCCAAACCCAGCCCTTTTCGGTAGTACCACCAGTATATCGTCCATATGTTAACTACGAGTGAGCCAGATCTCCCAGTGCCTTTCAAATTGCACGCGGGAAAACAGATGGCGCACATAGTCATTACCAATAATCTCAGTGTCAAGATCGGCCGGAGGCTGCGTGATTGCTGAGACGCGAACAAATATTACACACAAAAAATCGTGAGTAAATTTAACCCATATCATGCGATTAAGAATGCGCCAACCCACAAAGTCGGTTAAATTAACCAATTTTAATTAACTATTACGTAAACCTTTACGTATAAAAAAACCGAAAATATCGTTCAAAATGCGCCAACCAAACAAAATGTGTAATATTACAGTAAGTAGCTTTTCTTTACTATTTTCCAAGCGGTAATTAATAACCAGCAAAATAAAACATTGATTTTTCTGGAAAATATCACTGAAAAACTACTGTTAAAGTAGGAAAACTATTTGAGCTGTCAAGTTACCATACAAATAGTATGATAACATTTTTACTGTATAAGTACCAAAAAAGTAATGTAACTATTTTAGTTACTTTACTATTCGTCTGTTTTAGTGACCTTTTTGTTAATCAACGATATAACATTTAAGCGGCCTCCAGGTCATCAAGTTACGTTTGTTCATAACTTTTAAGACAAGGCATATCTTCTGCAAGTCGGCAGAGGCTATTCCACGCCAACAATGCTTGACTGTTGGGAACTCCAAGGCACCAAAGAGCAAAAACCAACACGTACGGTAGCAACCAAATGTTTACTATTCTTACTGTTACACTTTACTATTATTGCTGTAATAATACCGGAAAACTAGTAAGATGACTATTTGTACAGTACTGTAACTCAAATGCTTTAAAAAGGAAGACTTCGGCCACGTCAGATCAAGTAACGTTAGAGTTACCATTTCTATGGTAAATTTACGAAACAACTGTAACTTTTTACAATAACAAAATATGTGTAAAACCAATTTGTAGCTGAAATTACTATGATAACAGTGCTAATTGCAACAAAACATAAGAGCAAACATAAATACGTGAAACTTACAATATCTTTGGTAGATCTAACTGTTAGTACAGTTGCCAAACAACAACAAAATACATGCATAAGAAAATTGGAAAAATTTACTGTTAGCGTAGTTGCTAATTCTACCCACCAGATTTTTGTGTGTAACCAGATTTTGATTTAGAATTTCGCGTCCGATTACAATTTAATTTTTTTTAAATGTTCGTCCTGCACTATGTGAAATACAATTTCCATTATCATTTCATTAATGGCAATGCTAGAATATGCAATGTGATGTATGTACCAGCATCGCCAATGCCCTTTTCATACCAACATTATAAGAGCTCGCCAAAACAACCAATTTACAATAAAAATAAAAACTTTCTTACATATTTATATCTTTTTTATTTTAAGCCAACCAAAATCCTTAAATTTCACATTCAGCCGCTTGGGTAAAAAATACTAATCAAATAAGCATAAAAATTTTGAAGTATGATAATTTACAATCGGCACTAGACTTCAAATGCTTATGATTGATTCAAGTGAAGTTTTTTACGTTGAATTCGTTAATGATTTAAAAACTCCATATCTCCAAGGGGTTAACTATAAACTAGACATGAAATTGCAGAAAATGGCTTATTTGGCGATATTCGAAGGACCAAATACCCAGAAAAAGGATGTTTTTATAAATTGGTTTGTTCATTAACTTATACTAATGCGATTTAAAACTTATTATCTATAAACATAAGCCGTGATCTTGCAAAGTAAGGCTTTTTGTGTTTTACGGGCTAATCATATTTTGCAGATCTGTGCCAGATATGTCACTGAATGGTTGACAGTTTGGTTTTTTGTGATCAGGCTTAGTACTGTCCTCACGGCGCACAGGCAGGGGGCAAAGATCCACTTCTGATGTCGGGTTTTTCAGGTTAGCACTATTATTTTCTGTTTTCTAGCTTGTTTATAAAATTAGCCGATGTGCATTGCCAAAAGAATTTGACAATATACCACCCTCTGAATCGCTTTTACATTATGATTTGATTTGTTCAACAAAGAAAATTGTTTGCATATTTTGCATATATTTTGAATATATTTAGCATAAGCATTTTATGCAAATATGCAAAAAAATTAAAAAAATATGCTCATCGTTTTCAACGCATTTTTTAATGAAACGAACTTTTTCGTCATCAGAATTCACCTTTCTTAATCCTGCAAAAATATGAAAATATGCAAAATCCGAGGTCTACTGATCAAGAATATACATACTCTGTGTACCTCTGGTACAGAGTATAACAACCCTTTTTAGCGTGGCTCTAGTCGGCCAACCAGACACACACTGCATGTATTTGTTTTTGCAGTCGTCTCTGTCGCCCTGATACGCAATAGATTTGTTGTTGTTTTCGCTTCGAGCTCGGCTGCCGTGTGCGAGATGACGAGGTAATTTTTAACGCGCCTGCCTGGCGCCGCCTGCTATATAATAACTCTTGGGAGCGATCGGAGTAAAAAGGCAATGCCGTGCCCTCAGATGTTCTATACAAATTAGACTTCCGCTTTCCTGCCATATTTTGAAAAATCACATTATTACATTTTTGGAATGTTTGAAGTTTACTTCTTCTAATCTTTTCCTGTAAGAGCGATTCCGTTTGGTAAATTTTCCGGTTTTATTACCAATAAAAGAAACTTAGATAGCAAAAATAACCTAAGGTTATGGTGCAAAATCCATTCAGTCGTTTCCACGAAATCGGGGGACAAACATTCAAACCTATAAACTTACCAACTTTCTTATTCAAAATATTAGTAAGATAAAATAAGATATACCATTTACTCATATCGGAAACATTTTTAAGACTACTAAGTTCAAAAATCGTTGAGGTAACCAATTGCCAAAACTGATTAAAGAGGAGTAAATCTATCAACACCATTCTAAAAAAAAATAAAACCCCCATGTCTTCCACCACTTACTCTCCCCTTTCTTTTTCTTGTAATGTTATATGTAATCACCAACCTCTTATCTCACATCCTGAACAAAAGGCAGTTTGCATATTTTTTCCAGAACAAAAACTCGTTTTTTGTTCTCACACATAAAATCAATTTCCCCTTGAATTTTTTTTTTTGTATCCCAATCCCTAATGTTAACCTGATATTTAGCTTATCGCAAAACATTTTCCAACAGGCGCACGTAAATTATAATCAAATTGAGAGTGAGAAACGAAAAGTCAAGCTGATTTATGCATTTCTCTCATGGCCTTGGCGAGCTGCAGCTTGCTTAACAACCCCCCCAACCTTGAGTTTCGGATTTGGTACCAAAGCCTAAAGGTAAACATCGAGGCTGAGGTCACCCTTTGACACGCGTCCCGCACTACCAAAGACATAATCAGCTCGATTTCGTAAATCTCGACAAGCTGCTTATCTGATGAAATGTGAGCAGTGTTCCAAGGATCTTGCCAATGTCATGATTAACATCTCTCAGGCAGTTCCGGCCCGTTCAGAACCGTCGTTGGCTGCTGCTGCTGCTGTCAAAGTGACAGCTTTTTTGCCAAATGCGTCAAAGACAAAGCGTGCGTCGTGCCCAACCCAAGTACAGTAATGCCTGGCGCGTGCTCCTGTCACTGAAGAAGGGAAATCTCTGATTGGCATCGGAAATTGAAGTGTTTTTATTAATTCCAAATTCGACTTTTGTGTGATATTGCGAATATTTCATTATTGGTCAAGTTGGCACACGATTTCCGTTGCTTTTGTTTTTTGTTCTGTCTTTCTGTGGTAATAATTGAAATTCATCGATGGCAGATTTTGTTGCGAAATTGATTGACAGACCGGCAATGCACGGAATAAGATTGACGCTTATTGAATTGCCTTATTGAGAATGGGGTGGTGACTTTGGCCAGTGAGTAGGGGGAGATAACTCAAAATTTGACACAGCAACTGTTGCATGAAGTCGTGTGGAAGAAACGGAAGAGCAAGTGAGAAATTGCGGCAGTTTCAAATCCAATTTGGGATACTTCATTTAATGCGAAATAATAATCATTGCTTAAGCGATTCAATTTCTAATTAGGTCTAAAATTTTAAATGTGTGGGTGAAACTATTGATCCTGGGAAGCATTTCTCCGAAACCCCAACCCCCAAAAATACACAACCCCTTTTTTATACAACCTAAAAGCGACTTGACAGGTCCGACTTTTATTCTAAGTTTAAGCATCCAAATTCTAAGGAGTCTTTGCCTTACCCCTCAAAATTAAACGATAGCTAAACATATTTGAAATTTCCCCAACAAACACATACAAAATGCCCTGCAAACCCAAACATCGTGATGTGGCACCATTTCTAAATCGCATACGCAACTTTCTTTTGGGACGCACACATAATACCAATAATCGATATGCTGATACCATGGCGCCAAAGACTCAACCTGCACCAAATATACCCGAAGGGACGAAGCGAGCATTGTTTGGAAACTATTACTATACGAGGGATGCGCGACGTGAGGTGCGACCACCCGTTGATGTAATTGAAGAGCATTTGAAAATGCTTAAGGCCAAAGCAAAAGCTCAAGAAGAAGCCAAGGCAGCCAAAGCTAAGGCTGCAGCAGGTCAGGAGACACCTATGCCAAAAGTTGGTGAAAAGAAAGAAGAAACAGTTACAGATGATGGCAAAAAGAAGAGGTTAAGGAGCAAAAAACAAGCTTCAAAAAGTTGCCCACTCCCGGAAGATTGCATAACTGGGACTAGCATTATTAGTTAATATTTGTAAAAATTATAAATTGTGTATTTCTGAAAAAAAAAAATTATAAAATATTGAAGAATTTATCAAATATCCAAGCTAAGAAAAAAAATCAAATTGTCCCGGGAGCCATTAACTCAATTGAGTTGCACCCTTTTCATTCCAAATTCCATTCAAATGCTTTATTAAAATTCCTCCCATTTCAATACAGCCTTAGGATATACTAGCACAATCAACAATAGCGAGAGGAAAAAGTTCAACCAGAAAAAACGTAAATCTAATTAGATGTCAGGGGTGAAAATCATTTTATTACACCTGCATGAAAATTTAATTAAGCGCGCACAATTATCAGAGGCTCTCTCCCCCACAATAGGGCAATAAAATCTATGAGCTTAATAACATTTAATGCCATCAAAATTTATTATTTACAATTTAAAGCGATGGGCAATTTGCTGGACATTGAGTGGATTATGAAGATGATTGCGGTGTCGATTGTTAATTGTCTGCGGAAATGCGTAAAGTTATGTTAATGAGTTTTTGTTCCATGCATCGATTTATTGATTTGAAGGCGTCCACCCCATCCCCCCCTACCCATCAGCCGTCAGTCAAGTAACTCAAAGTTTGCCAAATAGCATAAATTTAATCTAAGGAGGGTGCCGCACAATTTATGGAAATTACCCTTATAAGCGTTAGGGTTGGAGTGAAACAATTGCCCGAAAAAGGGTGTCAATTGCTTGCAAAATCTTCTGTCAAGTCAACATGTTGCCAGTTGGCAACAGAAAAAAATATAAAAATATAAATATGAAATTCAATATACTGCAAACTGTAGCATACTTTGCTGCGTCACTGATTATGCTGATTTAATGTTCCTGCTTATATATTGTACAATATGAATAGCAAAGAAGCGGCAAGAAAATTTATTTATTGAGTAGGTTGATTGCCACTTACGAATGGTAATTTCTGCTGCACAAGTGTAAGTCATATTAAGCAATTAGGGGAAGAAAAGTAGCAAACTTTCTCTTACTTATGTATAAATCCTCTGCCAAATGTTTGATTAAAATCCTTATTTGTGTTTGGAAACTGTAAGAACCGATTGCTGTAAATTGATAATAGTTTCTTTAAGGGGGTAGTTTAAGTTGCGACGAAAAATAAATGGACTTTTTTTGCATATTTTCATAGCTTAGATATTCAAAAATATTTCCCCCAAAAGGATTTTCAAAAACTCGAATTAGTTAAGGAGAATAGCCCTTTTAAATAGTGACCCAAATTTCCCTGCAATTGCAAACTTTAAACGCATTTTTCTCGTAACCACGTTTTTCAAAATGGCTGCCACGATTTAGCAAAAACTACTTGACCGTTTTTGGTTATCGAGGTGTCAAACGACGCAGAACTGCCGTCATTATGGACTGAACCCCCAACTTTTAGATACACAAATTTTTAGTATTAATTTTGTACACTAGATTACAAAAACGAAGTACCAAAAAATATTATTTCGCCATTGCCGCCATTTTGTCATATACTAATTTTTTTCCAAATTTCAGGATCAGACCAGAAATACATCGTCACTAAACAAGAATCGTTTTTCTGTTTTGCATTCGGATAACGGAGTGTCCCAGAATCATGGCAGCCATAGGCGAAATTTATTTTTTCATCCCATTTTTCGAAGGCCAGAAACAGGCCAATCTCATAATTCCAATATACAAAATTTTTAGATTTTTATTCATTTATTTACTTTTAAATAAAAAAAAACCGATTCGTAAAATATCTTTAGGTTTTCTTTCTGTGGATTTGAAAAAAAATGATCTAAAATGGCATTCGCAACTTGTACCACCCCTTGAAGATACTTTTATAAACCAACCATTCAGAGGTATATATGTAATAAGTGTAATTTTGTAGTAGTTTTTTGTTTATTATCAGGAATATTCTCAATTCCACCGCAACTTTTCGAAAACGGAATTGATTCAGTTTCTCGTAACACAAAAACGAAAGCGTTTTTCTTGTTGCTAGTTGTCCGATGAAATGAAAAGTAATTGACAAATCTCGCACTCGTACGGTTGCTAAATGAACATTAAGTTAATTTTCCAAAATTATGTGATCAAATAGTTTTTTGTTAAAGGTCCCGAGAAATTGGCAGCGCCAGCCAAACGTATAAGTCTGCCCCTCTCATTTCCGCATGTTACATTTTCGATCGTTTCGCTTGATTCTCTCGTGCCGATTTCGTTTGGCCCGTGGTTCGACAAAAGTTAAACGTAAGCAATTTCTTTCGGAAATGAAAACAGCATAACCAACCAGAAACGGAATTGCGTTCGGGTTACTCTTCAAAACGTAGCGGGGCGCTCCAAGCAAAAAAAATTATTTTCTGAGATGATGTCTTCGAATTAGATGAAAATTGGACCATAGGAAGCTTATTATGAGAAATGCTTAGCCCCAAGATTTGAGCATTATTGGAACTCTTTTGCAGAAGTTCTGCGCTTAAAAGTGTTTTATTCCAACATTTCCTTGCAAAAAAAATTGATTTCTTCAAAAACTTACTTAGCCTATCAAAAAAGACCTATCACAAAATTTTGAAAAAATATTTGTAACAGCCACATCTCTTCAAACATTTTGAGTAGATGAACATGGGAAGTTGAAAATTGCGAAGTTCTGGCCATTTTTGTCATGTAATCTCAAAAAAACAATATGAAAAATTTGGAAAAAATTGTTAATAAATTTTATTTTTGGTTCTTAATTTGCCCAAACATGATTTTTAAGCTATTGAATTAAATTTAGGACCCAGAAAAGAACGCTTTGGCTTTAAAGCTTACAGAAAACGATCTAGCAAAGAACTTTAATACGGATGACCTCCAACCATATTCAAAATATTTATACCCTGTGCCTGTCAGTGGCGTACGCAGGTTCCTTTCAAGGGGGCGTTTTACAAAATTTTTCTTCAGTCCCTTCTTCCTTAGTATTGAATTTAGCATATAAATTATATTCAGGGTAGGGCTTAACATACAAAATCCCCCCTGCGTACGCCACTGGAGCCAGTACAGGTCGCTGCTTAAATTCTTTACCGATTAAATATTTTGAACATTGTTGACTGTATTAAAGTTCTTTGCTAGATCGGTTTCTGCTAGCTTTTCTGGGTCCTAAATTTAATTTAATAGCTTAAAAAAGATATTTGGGCAAATTAAAAACTAAAAATAAAATTTATTAGCAATTTTATCCAAACTTTCCATACTGATTTTTTTAGATTACATGACAAAAATGGCCAGAACTTCTTTAATTTTCAAGCTACCGACATGTTCCGCCACTCAAAATGTTTGAAAAAGATGCGGCTATTACAAATATTTTTTTCAAAATTTTTGAAGGATGGGTCTTTTTTGCTAGTCTCATTTTTTTTAAGAAATCAATTTTTTTGCAAAGAAATGTTGGAAAAATTTTTTTTCAAAACTACTTTCAGAAGGGCTTTTGAATCCTGAATAATCGAAAAAAAATTGCCAAGCTCTATCTTAAACTGTTTTGGAGTTATTTAAAATTTTAAAAATTCAAAATTTGACCTTTCAAAACGCAGAACTTTCGCAAAAGTGTTCCAATAAAGCTCAAATCTTAGGGTTAAGGTCTTTTCGCATAATAAGCTTCCGTTGGTCCAATTTTCATCCAATTCCAAGACATCATCTCAGAAAATATTTTTTTTTGCTTGGAACGCACCATATAGTACATGTAGCTCTTAATATATCTAACCTGATTACAATCACAGAGGTTAACAGGTTTTATAAAAAAAAATTTTTTTTTTTTTTTTTTTCAAAATTTATAAAAACCTTCCGTTGAAATGAGCATAATGAAGATGCTGGAAGAAGCCTGCTATAGATAGGTAAGTCCTAATAAATTCATTTTTGAAGCTGTTGAAATATTTTAAAGCATCTTTGATGTTATCTGCAAGGGCTATCCAATTTTCTCAGTTGAGCAGACCGTGAAGTTCAGTTTCCGATTTGGATATACGCATTACATAGTAGGGAACAATCCCGCTAAGTCTTGCTCCTGTGCGGCTAAAAATCAAGGCTTCGAGTTTGACATCTCTTCCTAAAGATTGCGTTGATCCTTCCCACTCCTAGACTGTCATCGGAATAGTTTCTCGCTCTCAGGTTGATCATCAGGGATGTATTTATTATCCATCCCTTTCCACTTCACACATTTTGGCGATGATTTGTGCGTGGTCATGTCGATGGTTTTCAAAAACAAAACTGACGCAGCATTCACTAGATAGGCTAGCCCATCTTTTAAAGGGCAGGCCAGGTTAGATGTATATTTCGTATTTTAGAGAAGTAGAAGAGAGTCTAAGTACTTTTTTGAAGAAGAAAGTTAAAAGACGTACGACATATGTGTGACACCATATTTACGATCCCTTAAATAGGATCAAAGGTACTGCCGCTTGAAAGACAGCGTTTTTTGTGCTTGGTTTGACGTTCTTAAACCCTTGCAGAAGGTATTATAAAATTGTGCGGATGTTTGTAACGCATTGAAAGAAGCATCTCCGACCACATTAAGTATTTATATTCTTGATCAGCAAGACGAGCTGAGTTCATTTAGCCTTGTCCATCTGTCCGTCCGTCCGTCCGTCTGTCCGTCTGTCTGTCTGTCTGTTTCAATGCTATCTCCTCCGTCAGTTTTAAAGCTATCCTCACGAAGTCTTTTGGTATATAAACGCTGCACATTTGTCGGAACCGGCCAGATCGGACGACTATAGCATATAGCTGCCATAGGAACGATCAGTCGAAAAACTAGTCTTAGTGAGATAAGCTTTTTTTGTTTTTAATGGAAACTCTGCCAAAGTACGTATTTGCAAGTTTACTATTCTTTCCCATGATTTCACTAAGTTTGGTCGAAATCAGATGACTATAGCATATAGCTGCCATAGGAACGATCGGTCGAAAAACTAGTTTTAGTGAGAAAAACTTTTTTTCTTATTTTATATACTTAAAGTCACTTCTACAAAGAATTATCAATATCGGATGACTATAGCACATAGCTGCAGTATGAATGATCGGTCGAAAAAGAAGTTCTAGTGAGAAAAACTTTTTGTTTTTTTAATGAAAACGTCATTATTATTGGCGTACACTTATTTTATATACTTTTACACAATTCGACAAAGTTTGGTCGAAATCGGATGACTATAGCATATAGCTCCCATAGGAACGATCGGTCGGAAAACTAGTTCTAGTGCGAAAAACTTTTTTGTTTTTTATCAAAACGTCCTTACCATTGGCATACACTTATCTTATATACTTTCACACAATTCTACAAAGTTTGGTCGAAATCGGATAACTATAGCATATAGCTCCCATAGGAACGATCGAACGAAAAACTAGTTCTAGTGAGGAAAAACTTTTTGTTTTTAATGAAAGCGTCCTTATCATAGGCATACACTTATTTTATATACTTTTACACAATTCTACAAAGTTTGGTCGATATCGGATGACTATAGCATATAGCTCCCATAGAAACGATCGGTCGAAAAACTAGTTCGAGTGAGGAAAACTTTTTTGTTTTAAATGGGACCGCCTCCAAATTTCGTAATTATTAGTGTATTATGCTTTTCCGTGATTTCACCAAGTTTTGTCGAAATCAGACTTTTTTATAGTATAGATCCCACAGAAAAGTAAGCTCCAAAAAGTAGTCTTGGTTAAAAATACTTTTTGTTTTCAATGGAAGCTGCAAGGGTATACAAAACTTCGGCCGAGCCGAAGTTAACTTTCCCCTATTTTTTAATTAAAAAATTTGCATTATTTGCATCTTTCGTAGCCTAATAAAATGGAAAGATTTGAGGTTGAAGTTTCAATAAGAAGGGTTTTTGAAATAACCTACTCAATATCTCCAAATTCATTCTACCTTGCATATGATGCAGACTTTCACTTTTCTCAGACACTTTTTTCTTCCGCAGTATCTTATTTCAGTTGTCATTTTATCCTTTAGCTAACCTTTTCTTTCCTGCGTCTAAAATTTTTCCATTTTTTATTGCCTCTTCGTTATTAACTTCATTCCCGTTGTTTCTCCTTTTATCCACATCTTCTTTTCGGTTCCCTTTTATTTAAGTAAAACTCTTTTGTGTTTTATAAACAAATTAAAAAAAAAATAGCATGAAAATTTTTTCGTTATTTCTTCGGCTTGTTAGATGTTGCTCTAACCCTCTAATAAAAGTTGCATTCAACTTAAGTTCTTATGAATATAGAATTGAAAAACAAAATGGAATATGGAAATTGGAATAAGCGCCTTTCAATAATGGCGCTTAAAAAAGTAATGAACTGATTTTCATTTGCCTATTTATAAAAATATATTTTTCATAATTATTTTACTAACATTTCACGCTTCCCAAATAAATGTCCCACAATCTAAAGGCCACAACACAAATACAGTAAGTACTTTCTACCCTTCTCTCCACGGCCAACCACTTGGCCTATGGAAAAATATGCCGACAGCTGTGTCACAAAATGTCAACGCTTTCCACAAAATGTTTCTCAAT
Source organism: Lordiphosa collinella (assembly GCA_018904265.1). Classification (NCBI taxonomy): domain Eukaryota; kingdom Metazoa; phylum Arthropoda; class Insecta; order Diptera; family Drosophilidae; genus Lordiphosa; species Lordiphosa collinella. Next base: position 258,690 of record JAEIFV010000410.1, on the reverse strand, counting down.
CAGAGACGCGTAATTAAAATATATAAACAAACAAGGCAACCCAAGAGGAAAGTGCCTTCTCTCCTCTATATACGTATATACGAATATGTAAAGAGCCAAGCGCGCTCAAAGTTTGTTTACTTTGCGTGTTTTTCTATAAAACCAAGAAGCAACAACAACAACAACAGCCATCGCGGGCAAGCAATAATAACAAGAAAAACATTTGCATAAAGCAACAAACAGCGAAATATTACGCTGAGGGAAGTTGCAGGGGGAAAATGGGGAAAACTGAGGCTTGAAGCGGAAGTTAATGAGCGTTGAGTATTGCGATTGAGGAGAAGGGCCCCTCGATTTTTTTTTACAAATACAAATGTCGCCTCTTTCAAAATCATGCACTGAGCAAAATACGAGTAATGAATGCGAATTATGTATATCAAAAAATCCATATCTTTCCAGTGGAAATACTTTTGGAAAATGAGAAAAACTGTATTATTATTAAGGTTGAGTATTCAAATTTAGCAGCGAAAAAGGATTCCTAATGATTCAGAATTTGTACCAAATCAAACATGTGTATAATAACGAAAAGATCTTTAGGCAAAGTCTGACATATATGTAGACTATTTTGTCCGTATGACTCTCAGAGTTCAACGATAAGCAAAGTAAGGATGGAAAGCTATACTTTGAAAAACGGCTGCTAGAACTCTTTGGTGTCGATAAAGCAGAAGGGAAAGAAGATAGAAGAGAGAGGAAGTAGATGTTTTTAAGGTACACTGAGAACAAAATCAATCTAAAACCAAGATAATAGTCTCGAGTCCGAAACGAGAAGGTGTCAAAAATGCACAAAACCGTGAAAATCTCAATCCAAGATTATAATCTTAGCTTAAATCTTAGATTAATAATCTTGGACAAAGATTTATACTCGACTTTAAGATGAAACATTCTCATTTTTAGATTGATAAAGAAATCACTGGACAATCAGCCAAGTGTGAGACGCCGCGGCTGAACTGAGTTAAGCCTCTGGTGGTAGAGATGCTGAACGCGCTACCTTAGAATGGTGAGGTAGCGAGTTCAAACTCCATTGTGGGCATATTTTATCTATTTTGTTTGCACTTTGTTTGCACTTTGGTCTTAAAATACTTTTTTTCGGACTCTAAATAGAAAAAGCTGAAGCTTCAGAGAGAACCGTAAGAGGGTCGATAAGTGGAGAGATGAATAATCTTAGCTATGGGATTTCCAATCTAATTTCAAGTTTTTTCAATCTTGTTTTTTAAGATTGCAATCTTCACGAAAAATAAGTTTTAAAACTAGGTTACAGAATAAATTTTTTTCTCAGTGTACACATGTGACGATGAGAAATCTGGAAATTCCGGGCACAATGAGATCTACTTTTTCTTTGGAAGATGTCAAGAACAGTAAGAGATGGTACTCGGAAGACAAAAACCCTCGAAATTTACAGATTAGATCCACTCCATAATGTCCATAAGTCATATCAAATTAGCCAGGAAATTTCTAGATTTCTTGATTGACTTTTTCAAAGAAATAACAAATAATTCGTAAATTTCACACTGAATATTTTGGCTAAGTGCACCAAAAAATCACTTCATTAATGCGTCATTTGTAAGGGAAGCTTTGGCCAGGAACTCTTGGTCAGGACATCACACCATATGCAACATTGCTTGCCCTAAAGGCAACACGGAAGTTGTCTTCATGCTGGGGCCTGAAACTTTGTGTTAAACTTGCCACCCGCCAGCAGCCAATGGAATGGGACAGGACGAGGGAGGAGGAACGTGTGACAGTCGTGTAAAAGTTGATTATTTTTTAGCAGGCGAACAGAATGAGTCGGAGGAAGTAGAAAGGCAACTTGCCGCTAGTACAGTGAATAATGACTTTTGCCACCGTTGGTTGTCGAGCGAGCGAACGTACTGCCTTCAGGCCAAGTTTACGTGCGTTTTTTTACTTTCTGTCGTATCTCACTCGAAAATTGGGGGAAGGTCCTTGGCAAAGTTATGCAGGCTCATTAAGTTGTTATACAGTTTAGAGCAGAGAAAATTGTCAGCTTGCTTAATTTGCCCGAGTCCGGAGTACGGAGTTCGAGAGTCATCCGGCGGTGGGGCATAAACAAAAGACTTCCGTGCTGCTACGGCCTTCTTTTGTCCTTGTTGTTAGCTCATGGAAAATGTTTAATGAAATGAATTTTAAGAGAAAATTTATTATTTTGCCTTAGAATGAAATGAAAAGTGCGAGAAGGCGTTTTGTCATTTATTTGAGATTGGTGGGTGGCTGTTGCAATGTCCGGATGTATATTTTAAGTGTAATTAAACAGGGGTTGCTTCAGAGCATTTGGGAAGATTCATTCCTTCGAATGAGGAAAGTGTCAATTATGCTTATCGCGATGAAATTGTCTTTGGGATGATCCATGGCATACAAATGAAATTAAATGCAACTCTGTCAGAGGTTTATTAGAGCCGGCAAACTAAGTAGGGTTTGTTTATTCTGGTTAAGAGAGTGCGATAAGCATTTAGTTACAGCAATTCATTTAAGGGTGGCGAACAGAGTGAGTTTTATTTGAATACAGCAACATAAAAAAATATGTTTTTAAGGGTTTGGGGAAATAAAAAGGATTTTCTAGCCCAGGCCAAGTGTTTAAAAACCTGTTCGCTTTAGTATGTTTCGCCGATTTCTGTTTCAAACTGGCATGATCTTCGATCATGTTTTGCTACTCCCGTACCAAAAAAAAAAAATAAATTCGGAACAAATTTTTTTAAACATGGAAAAGCATAACAAACTAAGAAATACGAACAAAAAAGTTTTTCTCACTATAACTAGTTTTTCGACCGATCGTTCATATGAGAGCTATATGCTATAGTCATCCGATCCGGCCGGTTATGACAAGAATGCAGCGTATTTATACTAAAAGACTTCGTACAAAGTTTGGTGAAGATAGCAGGGATGCAAACCGGTTCTGAACCGAATCGAACCGCTTTTTTCAGCTGATGAACCGAACCGAAAACCGAACCGGCTTCCCTGCGAAAATGCTAAACCGAACCGAAACCACAAATGAAAACGGTTTGGTTCGGTTCAGTTCACTGACTAGTCAAAAGCCGCACAAATTTTGGGAATTTGATCGAATTGCTACGATTAGTCCTTAACGATGCCGGATTTATATAGCACCCAACCATTTTGAAACATGCAATTGTCCACCGACCTCTGAATATGCCAGTTATAAGTTAACGTTCCTTCTTTGAAAGTTGGTAATCGATTTGTTTGCATATATAATTTCCTTTACGGGACAATATTCTCATTAGTCTGTCAAGCCTCTTCACCTTAATCTATTTTTAGCCCGGAGTACAGCTATTAAAGTAATATCATTATGCGCATCCAACTATTCAAACATTTCAATTCTCTAGAAATTCAGTATCGAAATGGTCGAAAAGTCACATATCACTTTAGATATCATTATCTTTCAAATATTGAAGCCAAAGCTTTAATATTTTAAAAAGTTTTTCGGTATTAAATAGCTTTCTCAGAGAAAATTTTCAAAATTTAAAGGATTAGCTAGACCAAATAGAGTTGGTTAAAACAAAAACCCGGGGTGTAATTCCTCTTAAAAACAGAACTAGTACCTTATAATGTGTTCGAATCCAGCTTTATTTGTCATCAAATAGTATGTCCCACCTAGGTTTATAGTTTTTTAAATTTCTGCGGTTTCAAAAGTCCAAAGCAATTACTTTCTGAACAGATTTAAGGATATGTTTGAATGTTAGACTTCAGAATAGTAAGTTTTATAGACAGAATGTTTGACATATTTTGAAATACAAATTAGTTATCGATCCGCCAAAGGATTATTAAAGATCGAATGAACGGTTGTCGAGTTATAAGGAAAACAAACAATTATGGGCAGATCCGGTCGCAACGGTAATTCACAGGAACAGAGCATGTTTTAGTCGGGCTTGTCCGACTTTCCTTCTTGCTTAGGTTATAAACCCAAATTTGTTACTGAATTTATTCAAATGGTATATAAATCGCACAAAAAAGTCTCGTATTTTTAGGAAAATTTATTTGAAAGCCAGAGTAAAAATTGTCCGCTTTATGAGGCTGAGAAAATTTCCAAATCTAAAGTAAACTTGATCTGGGTATGGTATACACCCAGTGGCGGATCCACGGGGGGGGGGAAATTTCCCCCCCCCTTGGAACCACAGAACCTGAAAATTTTACTTGTTTGCTAGAAAAATATTCTCTGCAATAGAAAAATGAAAATACAACAGTGACACTCTTCTCACCAAATACGCTATGGAAATCACAACAAGATACTATCATAAATTGCATTATATGACCTGTCTTAACTTATTTAACCCTTTTCTGGGCGACTCACAGCGGAAGTACTAAATTCTGAATTGAGAAAGAGTCGAAGTCTTGAGTACAGTATGAGACATATATGCCCGCAGAGATATCGAACTAATGGGGCGTTCGATAGTCGCAAGCGGCATCATGTCTATATGTTTTTCGTAGTTCGTAGTGTCACCTAGCGTCAGTTGACACCACGAACCACAAAAAACATATGGACATGATGCCGCTTGCGACTATTGAATGCCCCATAGGTTCGATATCTCTGCGGGCATATACACTCGTCGTCAACGATACTGTCTGTCGATACATCGATATTTTTTCCCTCAAGTTGCCACTCCTAGCACTATCTGGCAGTGTTCCCAACCGTTACATGATTATCCTATACGATATCGAAGCTCTGTCAAAAATCAGTGAGTGGAAGAACAGAGAAACAGCAGGCAAAGCAACAATTCTCCTATCGGCTTTGTGCAAGTTCGAATTTATCGTCGGGCTCTTCTGTCTCAGCGACATTCTATCGCTCACCCATTCGCTCAGCGTAGTTCTTCAGAAGGAAGCAATTGATTTGGCGAAGGCATCAAAAATGATTGGGACGTTGCTTGCCACGTTGAAAAAAAGAGGGAAAAAGTTGATGAAATATTCCGACTGATTTATTCAGATGCCAAGAAAATGGCGGAAAAACTCGATGTTGATGAAGCAAAACCGAGAACATGTGGTCGACAAACGAAACGAAGATTACTACAGGGTCTCTGTCTACATACCTCTGCTGGATACCATCAAAGAAGATTTGGAAGCTCGTTTTTCACAAGAAGTTTTGGATGGTTACCAATTGAGTGTGTTGCTCCCAGAAAAAGCGAGTCTTTTAAAAGAAAACGAAATCGATGATCTAATCGGATGCTTGATAGAAAGATTCGGGAATCTTCTGGATGATGACAAGAGCGTACAAAAATTGAAATTCAAAGGTGAATTGAGTTACTGGCAATGTCACTGGCAGCAGCAACAAAAAATTGAAGGCAACGAAATTCCAACTTCTGCACTGGAAACACTAAGAAAATGTGATGTCGACATATTCCCAACAATCCACACCTATCTCCGAGTATTCTGTACACTTCCCGTAACAAACGCGAGCTCTGAACGTTCTTTCTCTTATCTTCGCCGCATCAAAACATGGCTTAGGACGACCATGCTTCAAGAAAGACTAGTTGGATTAGCGTTGCTTCATACGCATCATGACATCGAAATCACCGCCGAAGAAGTCATCGAAAGATTCGCAAAACTTGGCAGCCATCGTTTTGCGTTATGAAACACGCAATGTAAAAGCATTTTTCTGTTTGAATTTCGAATAAAATGAGCCACTCTGTAATGCATGCATATGGTCGACTTTTCAAATATAACCACTTTGTTTACCTAAAAATTGGGATGGACAATTTTTTGTTTTATAATTTGTACTGTATTTCTCTCGCAATAATAAGTTTGAACCCCAAATCGAAGAATAAGTTCAATTTCCCCCCAAGAATCGTCTCTGGATCCGCCACTGTATACACCTGCCTTCAAAAAGAGTTTGTAACTCTGGAATATATATACCTTCTTTATGGGGTCAGAAAAGTTTCCTTCTTCCTCTTCTCTGAAAATAAATGATCTTCGAACTATTGTATTTAACTTGTTGGTTTCTAGTCCGATCATCTCCACTCTTATGTTTAAAGCTTTAAATTTATTGACATATATTATTATACTCTGTACCAGAGATACACAGATTATATAAAGTTTGTGCAAAAGTGTCCGTCAGTCCAGAGATGGTAAGAGATAGAGGTTTGACATGTATGGAACATACGTTTCTTATACCTGCAGGCAGATCAAGTTTATTTTCAATTTTTGCCATGCCCCTTCCCGCCTCCGCAATATTGAAAAAACGCCATATCTCCCACAGTTTTATATATAGAAGGTTCGAACCTTAAAAGATCGGATGAACGATATTCGAGTTATAAGGAAAAAAACAATTTTGGGCAGCACCGATAGCAACGGTGATGGGCAGCACTTCACAGGTACAGAGTATGTTATAGTCGGGCCTGACCGACTTTTTTTCTTGTTTTTTATGTCGCAAAAGCAGGAAATATGTCTTAAACTTGTAAAAACAAAAACTTTTTTGTCTTAAATTCAAAATAATTTTGAAAGCTCTGTATAAAATTCCTTGAATATAATACATATTTAATATATATTTGCCCATATTCCCATATTCAGATATTTGCGTAATTATTGGTGGGGACAATATTAAATTTTCCTCCGAATGCGAGTGAAGCCTTGTTATTGTGCTAGTAAAGAATAAGATTTGAATTCTAGATCAGTATCAAGAGCCAAGTCTATATAGCCATATCCGTAAGTCCGTCCGTCTTTATAAACAGCTAAGCCGTCTGCTCATATCAGTATAACTTCGGATAAGGGAACCGCTAGTATTAAAACTCTTTGCTCTCTATGTGTTCTTTAAACTTGTCATTATCCCTTTTGATAAACCCCCATTAATCTAGCTCAAATGTTGCCTTGACTTCTTCTAACCCCTGCACATCTATCACCGCCTAATCATTGCACTTCACCCCTGACTGCAATGGACCAACCCACCTCATTAACGCGCCCCAATAATTAAACTCAATTAATGACCAAATGACCAGTCAACCAGGCAGCAAAGACAGACACGCAATCACACACACTGGCAGTGTAAACACATCAAAGACGTCGCGAGAATCAAAGCGGACTTCCAATTCCTCAGCCCACCCGCTAACAACTTCATTTGTCTTTGTTAAGTCCTTGCCTTGGCTTAACAACCAAAACTCCTGACAAACTTCGTCTCCATCCCTCCTCCCCCTGGGGTGAACTGTAACCACACGCTGTGTGGTGCTTATCTTGACAGCAAACATTTACAAAAATACGAATACACGTCTTTATCGCTAGCAAACAACGCCGTTTTCCCCAATTTTCCCAGTTTTCCCTCGCCTTCACCTTCGCCAGCGAGCAGATGCTGGCTTTTTAAATACTCCGGAGGTAGATTAATCATTGCCCCCATTCACTACCTGGGCGCTTGAGGAGCAACTTCTTCCAAATCCAATTATAATTGCGCTTATCAAAAATAAGTTTTCGATACTTGCTCCTCGATGGAGTTGACTTCGTGGAGTACACACATTTTGACACTGCCTCTGCCAATTTCGCCAATATGGCAATTTAATCCACACAATCAGTTTAAGGCATCGCCATTTATCTCCGTTCCCGGCTTTGGGGTGGTGGGATGGGGATTGGGATTGTATTCCCTTTTTTTCTGTGGTTTTCATTCGGGATTTCCTTTCCATCGTTGTCAATTACCGCAAGTTTAATTGAAGGTGAAATTGCGTTGGAGGAAAAGTGGACGAAAAGTTTGATGTGGTCATGCAGGATGAGTGCGTAAAAGATGATATGGCATATGGATATGAGGGGTGACAGTGGCTTAGCTGAAATACTAACTATTTGGGAAGTAAGGCAAGAAAGAAAGTGTTGATAATTGCAACAGAAAACGAGTAAGAAAGTTGGTCAAGCTCGACTATAATTTTCTCTGTACCAACGAAAATGTATGGTCAGTAAAATTTTCGATGTTGCAGTACCAGAAACGGCTACTTCTTGAACTTCGAATAAGATGTAATAACAGACAGACGGCGGACATGGCTCGACGACTGGCGTGATGCTGATCAAGAATATATATACTTATAGGGTCGGAGAAGCTTCCTTCTGGTACAGCTATACAAAAAACGTAGACAGTATATAAGGCACAGAACCCTGAAACTTCTCTAAGATGGTAGTGAATTCTTTGAAGTGAAAAATTTAAATCTTGAGTTAGATCTTAGGCCGGTTTTATATATATGCCTTTAAGTCCAAGAGTATTTCATTGATTCATTATTATCGTTAAAATTTATTTTTGGATACTTTTTGAATAACCGTTTATATGGCAGCTATGTGAAATAGGGTTTTGAACTGAACCAAATTTGGTAACACTGCTCGTCAAAATGGAAGTCGATTTTCCCCCAATTCATCAAACCAACTTTTTTTTAAAGTATTTTGGCACCGAGCACGAACATCGACATGAAAAAATCTGTCGAATCGTTATCGAGATATTAGCGATAAGCCGTTTTTCGATTTTTTCAAAAGTTGCCTCCACTTAAGCTCTCATAACTTTTTATTTCTGCACTTATTGAAAAGTTAAGGTAATTTAAAAAGAAGAAACCGGCCAAAAGTTTCGTTTGCAGACTATAATCTGATCGCTTTTAGTTCTGTGTCCAAAGAGGAAAAAAAATCTTTTTTCAAAATTTAAAAATTTTTCGAAATTAAAGTGTATGTAAATGCAAATGGATAAACAAGTTTTATGTTTTTTTTTTTTTAAATTCGAATTTTAAATATTAAATTTACTTTAAGCAAAGCCCTCAAACACAAAAATCGGACCTGAAATGGATTTCTTATGAACTTTTTTGTGAAAAAAGACAAAACTTAAATTTTTATTCAGATGACGCGGTGGATGCTTTTATACTCTTGCAAGTCCTTATTTGAAATATTGATTGAAATATCGACTTATAAGTCGTCTAGGGAACTAATAATATGTATACAAGTCAAATTTTAGTTCAATTGCTTTAAAATTAACAAAGTTGGTGCAAGTCGGATGGATCGGTCATATGGCAATTATATAAAATAGTTTCGCAAACCGTGAGTTGTCTTGGGGCGCAAAATATGCGTACAAACCAAATTTGGTTCTGAAATCTTATTTATTGGAGTTTATACAAAAAAAAAGAAACGATCCAAATATGCAATGATCAAAACAGTAAACAAAATAGTGACGAAAACATAGACAAAGACAGTGACTAAACAGTGACAAAAACAGTGACCAGACAGTGACCAAAACCGTGTCCAAAACAATGACCAGACAGTGACCAAAACAGAAACCAAGACAGTGATCAAACAGTGACCAACAGTGATTAAAACAGTGACCAAACAGAGACCAAATCAGTGACCAAACACAAACAGTGACCAAAACAACGACTCCACAGAATGTTCAGAAAATTTTAGTTCCGAAAAAACATCTACATCCATATTTAAGTATTAACGTACAACTAAGAAAAACATTGCACTCTAAAATTGCTGGTCTCCTATTATACATCCGAGCTTAAGTCAAGAACTCAGAAATCACTGCAAAAACGTACTGTACCCCTGAGCTTCATATAGTGAGTGTGTTTGAAGTCCGGAGAAACAAAATGAAGCCTGTCATTAGTTTAAGGAACGAAATCAGGCTAACACACTTTTGTTAGGAGAAAGCGCAGCTGACATTGAAATTGAAAACCACTTTAGAAGCCTTAACGATCATATGAATGATGTCTTACTTTTTTGGAAAAAGGTAGAAAATTTGAAACTGTTTCTAAAGCTTTCTTTTTCTCCACTTTGGGCGAAATATTAAGCGAGCTGCGTAAAAACTATTAGTTGCAAATCTAAATAAACTAATTTTTCTATATGAGAAATTAAAAAAACAAAAATATTTTAAAAAGTGCTATGACCCAAATTGCTTTGGGCCCTGCGGTGCGCCTGATTGAACAGTGCCGGCTAACTCAGCACTCAGGGAGGGTTACTCCAACCCATTCCACACGCACACACACGCAACAACAAAACAAACATACGATCCACACTTCACATTCACTGATCACACGTTTGACAACACTCACGCTGCCCCGTAATCGGATTCAAATTTGAATTCAAATTTAAATTCGAATTTGAATTCAAATCCAAAAACAAAATTCACATTTAAAAATCAAAACTAGAGATGCGGAAACTAAACACGAGACTACCCTTATGCACAACAACCTCCGGTGCGAAGCTTTGCTGGTTCCTACCTCAGCGACCCCCACCCCTTCCTTGCAGGCATTTAGTCAACATCTGTTAGCTGCCCCTATAGCTGACGACCATCATTCCCAATGCAAACCAGTTGGCTCATCCTTCCTCTCCCCTCTGTATTAAACTCACATCCACCTCATTTCAAATTTTTTTCAGGATGTCAATATTCTCACTTCAACGGTCTGTATTTTCTCTTCTACTTTATGCATTCTTAAAATGTTAGTCTTGTTTTGTTAGTGCAATATTTGGCTGTCTTATCTGAAAATGGAGTTGGAACAATATCAGAGCATTCTGCAACAGAATCAAGGAGGAGTCATAGAAAATATGGGTCTTGCAGCTGAATTATGCCTTTTTCAGCAAGACAATGACCCGAAGCACACGTCACATTTGGTGAAAAATTGGATGTTCAAGCAAAAAGTCCAGTCCATGAAGTGGCCACAGCAATCTCCAGACATGAACCCCATTGAAAATCTATGGAGTCATGTCAAATCACAGCTTGCGAAATGTGCGGTCCCTCCAAGTGGAATGGTGGAGCTGTGGGAGAGGACCAAGGACGTCTGGTATGCTTTTCCTCCTAAAATGGTGTGACGGTACACCTAAAGTATGACAAATCGCATAGAGGCACTGAAGAAATCAAAAGGGCTGTGGACCCATTATTAAAATTTTTTTAATAAAAATATATGTTTAAAAATAGCCACAGTGCAAAACTGTAACACTTGACTTCTTTACATTTTTTTTTGGTATACTTCTTCCAGCTTATCAAATGACTTCAAATTTTCAGATAAGACACTAACAAGACTAACATTTTAAGAATGCATAAAGTAGAAAAGAAAATACAGACCGTTGAAGTGAGAATTTTGAACTCGTGTTACAGTTTTGCTCGTCAGTGTATGTACATTTATTTCTTAAAACTGTGACAAAATGCATACTTAACACCAAGACTTGTAGTCGCTTACGAGAGGTACACCTCGAGGCGAACAAACATGAACATTCGTTTTAACTTGAAAATAAATATGTGTGGGCCAAATAAAACAACACCCAAATCGGTTTCTACCTATGAGCTCATAAATGGATACATCGACTAACAAATTCTAAACTCCTTTTCTAATTTCAGCCCTTCGGTGGAAGATTCGCAGGCGAGTGGACGAACAAAATACTTTTTGGAATAGGGATATAATTGATGAGGCTAAAAGCGCTAAGTTAAGGTAAATTCATCTTTTTTTATTTTTAGGTTTTAAGAAATTTTGCAAAATAAAATTATTTAATAGAAAGCATGAAAATGAATGAATGGAAATAAATAAAAAATATGAGAATAAATACATAAATGAATATGAAATAAAATAAATAAATAAGATAAAAGTATAAATAAATAAAAACGAATAATTAAAGCTTACAACTAAAGGCGGACTAACAGAGTAAAAGAAAATTATATAAAAAAATTAAGACAAAAAAATGGCTGAAGCCTTTTTGGCTCCAGTCGCCGCCCCTAGGTGGGTGTGTCGGTCGCTATAGGCCCTCAAATTTTGAGTAGGATTGAGCCGCTCACAGGGGAACAAATGTAGAAACCAACAAAAATTTGGTTAGTCGCTGGTTGGTGTATGACAAAACGGAGCTTAATGCTCAGGATCGTAGTCTCCAAATGTATTTAGGGCTTTGGGAGGCCGAGACTTCTTTCTCACTCGGATATCAGGCCAGAGGAGCCGGTGCTCAGTCACTAGGGTTGATAGGCCACTGCCGCCTTTGCTGGTATGGTCGGGCCTAAGGAGACACTAGTTACTCGTCAGACCAGGCCCGATTAACCGAACACTCACCCAACTTGTATGGCTAATCCCGCTTCCAGCTCACGACTGTTTCTGCCTTCCTTGCGCACAAAAAAAAATATAACTTTAAGGTTGCAGAAACTCAAAAAATATTACAGTTTACTGTTCTCAACCACATTCAAATTTTTTCAATCACTTGGCGACTGCGCACCACGATCGGCCAACTCTATTTGAAAAATTCAAAGTTGAACGGCCGGCCTTGAACTGAAGAGTTCACCTTCATTTTCGTAGGCATGCCCTTCATTTGACCGTTGAGTTCCACTCCCCATGATTCTTCTCCTAATTTTCTATGCTTCCCAGCATTAAAACTTCCCCTTAAGCGGAGCTGCCCACCCATCGAATCACTCTCCAGTGCGATAAGAATATCGATATCGCGGGCCATAACAAAAGACATAAAATTTTAAATGCGAATGTGTTGATAAACACTTTTTTTAAATTTTTAAATTAAGCAAAGTCGTGCGTTTCGTGTCGTATAGTGCTTAGGAAATATTTGACCGTGTGTGTTCCAAATATGCTATTCGTGTTAGAGTCGTGTCGTGCTGAAAGTATTCAATACGCGCTAGTCCCTAGTCAGAACACTATGAAAAATAAGCAGGCGTTCCTTAAAGATTGTTGGATCGGGTGTAGTCCCGAACAACTTCAAACACCTTCAAATGCATCGAAAGAAAGCGACGACTTTGCCACCAATCCATTAATTAATTTTGCAATAGCTACGCTTAAAAAACCGAAGACCTATTTGAGACATTTATCTTAAAGCTAATAGTTTGACACGATAATAAGTTCAAAAATCAATGTTGAATGCCTTCAAAAAATGTCAATATTAATCGATTTTCAGAACATTCGATTGCCAACACAAACGCGTTAGTATCGGTGAATGAATAAAATGAAGTTACTTTTCTCTCTTGTTTTACGGGGTTTCCACGACGCCAACTCTTATTTTTTTTATTCCTCATTGGTAATTGTTGAGTTAAGCTTTTTTTTCATATTTTAAAACAATTAAACAGATTAAATAAATAGTTTAGTACAATAAATTGGTTTGACAATTTCATTGTCTGCCAAGTTATAAATAAATTTACAATAAAAGTTTTGCGCATTCTTTTTTTTGCGAAAAAAATTAAATTTTACAGAATAATAGAGTGCTAGAAATCCTCTAAAGCTATAGCTGAAGCATGGCTTATATAGTTGATAATTTTTGTTAGCTATTTTTGGAATTCGGGCCTAACTTGGTTAAGATATTTTTGTGGAATTAAATTATAAGCCCCGTGTAAGCGCAGCCCAAGAAAACAAAAAGAGGGAAGAAAGAAACAAAAGCTGAGCTCAAGCAAAATGCATGTACCTACTGTAACAGGTATTAATATACACCAAGGGCTCAATATCAAATTTATTTAAAACAGGTTTTCAGCTTAGAGAATTCTTTCAGTTAATTTCAATGCGTTTTCCAGCCATAAAGAACCAATTCATTAAAAGCACAAAAGTCAAGACTTTCACTCTAAGTATTTTCAATTCCCCCCATACTCTCAGTGCATTCAATAACTTACAATGACCCAACCAACCCCCGATTTTGCACTCCCCCAACGACATTGACAAATACAATTAAAACTTAGAAACAACATTTTATTAACAAAAATAAATGGAAGTGCCCTTTCAGCAGAGCCCATCATTAATTTGCCTACAACAAAAGACGCGCTTCTGGAAAAGTCACGAAAAAGGGTCGGTCAGCTGACAGGGTGAGGGAAAAATGCTGTACATAATTGTTTAAAAACTTGCTTTCTTTTTTGTGTTGTTTTTCAATTTACAAAAATCAACACGAATCTTCAATTCGTGAGTCACATGTGCAACTCACGCAGCACCCAAATAAAAATATGATGCCTAAGGGCGTGAAATATTTTTGGAAATTGTTGCCTTGACTTGGCAGGCTCATTAGAGTGCCGAGAAATTGCCAAAAGCGACGCCCCATTTGCATTTTGTAAATTGTTGCCAAGGCAGCCAGAAATATTTGACAAGGGAGGCGTGGCATTGTCTGCGTTTAATTATGGGCACAAATAAATGTCTATCATTTCTGGGTTATGCGGTCCACAGAAGACGACTCCACGCTGTGGTTGGATGGGTCTTGGTCTTTGGAATTAATGTGCAGAGTTTTAATGAGCTATTGACATTGTTGGGTTTGCTGTGAGGGGGCGCAGGAAGTGGGGGTGCGTGAAGGAAGTAAAAGGTTGTTCTCCCCAGCGGGATAAATCATTAGTTGGCCTCACGTTGGGCGCCAATTATGGGATATCCCTCCTTCATACTTCAACTTTAATTTTCCACATCCTGCGAAATTTTATCTAGCTTAGCATTAAATTTTCTACTAAATGGCAGCAAAGTTTTTCGCTTGTCCCATGCCCTCAAACATCAATCCCCATCAAGGCGTCCACGTCAAAGTTGCACACTGCGCTTTTATGCAGATAAATTGTCGGTTATATCCCTTCTCCGCTTGCCCTTCACACTGCCTCTCCGTTTCGTTTGGTTGCCTTTTGCTGAGCGGCGTCAAATGTTTTGGGCCCAGGCTTGGTTGGAGGAGTGGGAGATGCAGGAGCAGAAGCAGGAGACACGTCTCCCAACGGACCCAGCCAGAGAGAGTGTCGGGACTGCTGTTCTGCCTTTTCCCTGATTGTTTCATAAAAGTTTTGTGCAGCAAAACCAGTCAACTATTGTTGTTGTTGTGATTTTGCAAATTAATTTGCTTATAATTTTTACGCTTAGTTAAACACAATTTTGAGTGATTTTCACACAGAGAAAATGCTTTGGTGCTAAAAAGTTTTCCCTCTTCTGCGAGCAGCCGTCGATTCGGAAAACTACTATGGGACAGAAAAGTTAAAGGAGTGAAAAAATGGAAAAAGAAAAAAATTTTAAGTGATATATTGGATTTAAATATGAGTACATTTTTGTTAAAGCGGCAAATACATAAATGGATTGCATTAACTTTTGATATCTAAACTTGTTCTAATGGTACACAGTGTTAAGAAATGATGCATAGTTAAGAGACCATAACAAACTATGTGATTGCAATTAACTCTAAGTTATTGATTTGCCTTAATCAGAATCCACCTAATTATCTTGATGGAAAAAATGTCACATTAATATTTAAAAAACAAGAACAGAAGATTTTCCAATCAGACAAAATACAGGGTGGGGCAACATAACACCTTTATTTCGTAACACAATAAAACAAAAAGGACTAAAGATATTTGTTTATTTTTTTTCAGTTGTAGGAAATACCTTAATATAAAATAACTTTTTTTTAAAAACTAAGTCGTTCAAGTTTCGCCCTCCATTTTCTATGCATTGAACGAAGCGATTACGGGTGTTCGTCTTCAGGTCTTCAAGAGTCCGGGGACAGTTGCTAAAGACCAGGGACTTCAGGGAACCCCACATAAAGAAGTCGCAAGGGGTTACATCTGGGGTTAGACACGCTGCGCTGCGACCACTGAGCGAGCGTTGGATAAACAGGCCTCTGCGGCAAATGCACTTTGCACGTTGCTCCACCGCATGATCAAGCCTGATAGGGAGGTGGTAGCAAAACTTTAAGACCCAACCTTTCGAATGAGACCACGCCCAGCCCTCCAGGCTACGCTCATTTCAGATACGGGAGTTATGTTGCCCCACCCTGTACATTAAAAGGACAATTCATACAGAAGATATTTAAAATATTTGGGCTTAAAAATTGTATCAGGTTTCTCCAAACTTTGTCTTTATAAAGGCCAGCTCGAAAACTGCTTCTATTTTTTTCACTTTTGAATAGCTTCTTATATTGCCAATAATTTTTAAGCCGGATATTACTCGCTATTCACTTTAACACTAAAAAAAAGTGCTAGCTAAGAGCTATATAATAATGTAAAAAAAGAATTGAAATTGCGTTTTATTTTGACTTTCTTAAAATGTGTCCGAACGCCTTGTTTTGATCACTCTCGAGACATTTTCGAGTCCTCTGTCTGATTAAGGTACTATTTAATAAATAGTCAAAAATGAGCTCGCTTTGTAATCATAAATGATATTTAAGTCGGGAGAAAATAGTACCCTAGCCGCGACTCTTTTTGAAGATTCGTTTATAACCCGTAATTTTGATCTGTTTCGACTTATTTGCGAGCTATTTTCAAATCGAATTTCAATAAATCACATATTTTGCATATGCATGAGCCATTTTCGGGCTCGAAAAAGACTCTTCAAGGTGAATTTTGATAAAATTATCTTCAAAATTTTGGGTGTGCAATACACAGGACAAGCTTGTTTAAAATTTGAAAAAATTGTCCTTCTCCCTAGCCACTCAAAACTGTCAGAGCCATAATTTTTAGGTTAGAGCTTCTTGAAGGGCCAATAACATTTTTAAAAAAGAACAACTGTACCTCTTTGAAAAACTTGAGTTCACAACATCCAAACGAACAAATAACATAATCTGCTCAAGACATTAGCTTAATACATCTGAATGACAATTTGGAATTCATGCTGTTCGGACTTGAAACCAGTTACCAAACTTCTTAAAATTCATTAGCGGTGAAACACAATTTCGAAATGAACTAAAAATACATATCCAAAATAATGCTTCATAGTCAATTTTGTCAAGAAAGTCAAGAAAGTGTTTTTACACAGTAAAAAGACTCACATTTTTCACTTATTTTGCAAAAAAAAGGAGCTTTCTCTGAATGCTAAAATATTGGTTTTAATTTATTTTGATTCTTTATGGTTCTTAGAACTAGATTGCAAACAAAGTAAACAAACCCATCTAGATTTAGCATTAAAAAAAATTAAAAACTAAAACAAATCCTTTTTAAAAAGTGTCAAGAAAGTGTTTTTACATAATGTCAAAACTCTTATATATTTTCAGAACAGGAGCTCAAATGGTAAATAAAATATTGATTCTACACAAGTTTTCCACGCTGAATCCGAATCTGCTTTTAGAAATTCCATATCTGTAATGAATCAGCCGTAAAAATTTTAATTAAATGGCTTATTTTACCCCTTTTTGGTCCCCTCCGAATCTCCTAGAAATCAGATTATTTTGAAAATATTTTTTCTGTGTAATATAGTACCACACCTATAGTACACAACGAACCATCGAAATTTGTATAATCGGACACAAATATAAGGTGCTTTTCGCTTTCAAAATAGTGTAGATGTATGGTAAAGTGAATGTAAAATACAAAAAAGTACAATTTGCATACAAGTCAACCATACTTTGCGCCTCGATTATGAACTTATAACCAATGAAATGATTAAAGTATTTATTATATTGTGTAGATATGGGCAAGTACTACACCATGTTAAAATTAAAAATGTTCAAATAAAGCTGCTTTCTACGAGATTCGAATATACCGAAAAGCGTAAAATTTGACATTTTATACATTTTAAATCCAAATTTACAGCTACGAGGGCCGTCCCAGAAATAGCCGACCTAACTACTAAAACACAAAAATTTTATAATTTTTATTTTTTTTATTTTTCAACATGGATCCTTTAGGTCGATAACTTTTCCCAGCGATGTTCAATAGCTTCGATACCTTTTTTATAATAAGAACTGTGAAGCTCTTCAAAATAGGCATTAACCTCGGACTCCACCTCTTCATTGTTGCAATTTTTTCATGTTTGGAAATAAGAAATAATCAGAGGGAGCTAAGTCTGGCGAATAAGGGGCGTGAGGTAGCAGTTCAAATTTTAATTCATTAATTTTAGCCATTGCAACGGTAGAGGTGTGAACCGGCGTTTTTGTTCTGAAGTCAGCAAACGCGGCACTCATCTTGCGCATAACTTTTCCATGTCCAATTTTTCGGTCAATATGAGATGTACATTCAGCTAACTCATGAACTTTCAATCGCCGGTCACTCAATACACATTTTTTAATTTTGGCCACCATTTCTGAAGTGGTCACCTCATTTGGACGCCCTTTACGATGTTCATCTTCGCAGCTCAAACGACCTCGCTTAAACTCAGCCACCCAATATTT
Organism: Lordiphosa collinella; assembly: GCA_018904265.1. Taxonomy (NCBI): domain Eukaryota; kingdom Metazoa; phylum Arthropoda; class Insecta; order Diptera; family Drosophilidae; genus Lordiphosa; species Lordiphosa collinella. The sequence goes on along the minus strand of JAEIFV010000410.1, from coordinate 240,681 downwards.
TATTGTTGTAAACGAGGGATCAGAATTACGAAAGGTAGAATCCAGCTCCTTTTTAATATTGGTTGGACTAAGACCTTTTATATGAAAGTATTGTATCACATAACGATGACCAATTTTGTCCATGTTTGCAAATCAATAACAAGCGTTCTCTATTAAAATCGGAAAAAAAAAAATGTGCAAGGTAAAGGCACCAAACTTCAAACTTAAGCTTTTAATAGTCGGTACTTCCCCTTTTTAATATTTTTTATGAACATTTTCCAACACTACTGTGCTAGGTCGGCCATTTCTGGGACGGCCGTCGTAAGCCATTAGAGATATGGTATTTCTAAAAGCAGATTCGGATTCAGCTTGGAGAGCTTGTGTAGAATCAATATTTTATTTACCATTTGAGCTCCTGTTCTGAGAATATATCAGTTTTGCCAATATGTAAAAACACTTTCTTGACAATTTTTAAAAAGGATTTTTTTCGTTTTTATTTTTTTTTAATGCTAAATCTAGATGGATTTGGTTTCTTTCTTTTGCAATCTAGTTCTAAGAACCATAAAGAATCAAAATAAATTAAAAACAAAATTTTAGCATTTAGAGGAAGCTCCTTTTGTTGCAAAATAAGTGAAAATAGTGAGTCTTTTTAATGTGTAAAAACACTTTCTTGACATACTGTGGATAGGATTTTAGGTATTAGAATTAGTAATATTAATAACACAAGCCAACGAAATTCGAAATTTTAGTATTTTGTTGCTGATTCATTACAAATGACCAGCCTTCTTTACTGTTTTTAGAAACGAAAACATATTAGAGTCTCTTTCACCCATTGCAGTCTTAGGGGCACCAGCAATAAAAAGGATATTTTTGTATTCTAATAGAGGTATATCTCTATTGAAAAAAATCGCAGAATTGTTTGGGATGAAGCATTTAAAGGCTGAGGAGTGGTACTTTGTCAAATGGTGTCAAAAAGAGTTCAAACAATAGAATTGATTCCCCGAAAACTCTTAGTAACTTTAAGCTCAAATTACTAAAAATCTCTACGTGATGGACAATTTCTGAAAACGCAATCTTGCTTAAAACACGAAAATCATCTAGAATCATTACCAACCATTCAAGATACTGGACCTTGTTGCCTAGTGTAATTAATATGAACAATTTGTATTCAATGTAATGGAACTTAAGACATATTGGTATAAATTTTTGTTTCTCAATTTCGTATTCTAAATATTTGTGATTAGTGCATTAATTTATAAATTTATCTTGTAGCACTAGGAAATCGCTCAATAAAATTTAAAAATTAACGGTTTATCCTGAAAAGTTCAGAAAGATCGGACGAAAAACACCGAAGTTAAACACAACGAAAAATTTGCTTTGTGGGGCGGGGGGTATAGAATCGTCAGCTGTGAAAACACATGAAATCAAGGAAACACGGTACTTTGAAGTCGGGGCACTTGACTACTTCGCCCTTACTTGAAATTATGTTATATGTGGGGCTCGATTCAGTCATAAACACCGTTTATAGGCACACGCCTTATTTTCAAAAACCTATTTTGAAAATGGCAAATTATTTCATATAAACAGAGAGTTATCTTCTTAATTGCAAATAGCTAAGACTCGAAAGCAATTACTGATTAGAAGACGTATTTTTAATTAGTGTTCAAGATTGCCATTCTTTTTAGTGATTATGTTGTTTTCAACTATGTGGTAGCACTGCAAAACCAAAGACCCTAGAACTACAAGACGCGTTACGGCCATACAAGTGAATGACGGGAAAATTTGATGGGAATTTTCATTGTGGCGCTTCGATTTCACATTAGTGTGCGGTCAGTGTGCAAAGTTTGTTAGGCAGACCTCTTACCCAGTCGGACTTGACTGCATGCCAGAAGCACATCCCGTATACATCTTTGCCACTAAGAAGAAACGCAGCAGGAACTGTTCTATTAGAAGCGACGTTTGCACGGGTTGTTTGGTTGGTTTAACTTCGTAAAAACGCTCGGCTCTCTGCTCTTTGCTGCATGCGTGCCATTAGAAGGGAAGTTTGCATGCTATGCAGATTTTATGCCTTCCAACATACGGCAAAAAGAACATGTTTGAAAAAATCATTTCGCACGTTGGCTTCCAAGAGCACGGGTGCTGCTTGCGTGCCATCAAAAGGGACGTTTGCATGTTGTGCAGACTTCTTCGCTTCTAACCCACTGCAAACAGGAACAGTTTTTCATACAGATTATATGCCTACTATCATAAAGCAAAAGTTGGTAGTTCATTGTTCCTTGTAAAAACGTAGTGTGCCAGAAGGCATTCTTTTGGGAACCACGTTCCGACAAATCCGACTTGGTACACGCCCAGCACACTAATGTAAAATCGAAACTCCACATTGAAATAGCCCATCATACCATTCACTTGTATGGCCGTTACTCGTCTTGTTGTTTTACGGTCTTTGGCAAAACTGTTATGACTGGTATTGACTGGTGAAGCACACGAAAGGAGGAGTCTTAGATATACAAACCGAAAATGAGCAATGCAATTGGACCAAGGAGGAGACGAGGGAATTTCTTGGCCTAACGAAGTTTTTTTCACTTCGATGTGCGCGCTGAATTTTACCATACTCACAGTTTTACCAATCAGGCATCAAAACATTTATTTACTTGTACATATATTTACTAAAGTTGTTTAGCGTATAAACAATGAGTTATATGCACTTTTTGCTCACATACAGGCCTGTTCCCGTTTCCGAGTGGAATGAAAAAGTAAAACGATCGCAAGTCCGAATCAATTTCATTTTGGTGTTCCCGTTTCCGAGTGAAATAGAAAATCGATTGTCTTTTCGAATGAATGTTCGAATCGCTATCGAATTTTAATTCTGCCATAAGGCAGCCCTGACAATTTCGATCAGCACTGCGCATGCGCTGATTCGGAATTGCAAATATCTCGGTTTCATTTCGATCGTTTTTTTTTCGTCTACATGAGGTAGAAACTTAACAAAAATGATTTTAAATCAAATTGAAGGCTCGATATGTCTATAGATACTTCAAAATCTCCACAATATTTGACAAATGCAAAATGCAAAGAATCACCGTTGCCAAGAAAATTGGCATTTTCTTTTCATTCCACTGACTCTTAGGCAAAACTTTTGAAACTGAATAACTTGATCGTTTTTCGGAAACGGGAACAGCTACCAATTCCGATTCCGCTTGATTTGATCTAAATCGAAAACGGGAACAGGCCTGATAATGTTGAAATGGTCACATTAATGTAAATGCTCTGTTAATTAACACAGGAAAAGGCTATTAAACACAAATTGCCCTGAGTAACGGGTATATCGAAGTCGGGCAGGACCGACTTTTACTTACGCTCTCGTTTTATGTTGAATTCGGTTGATTGATTTAATAGATTTCGTTATATTGAAAAATTGGAAAATGAAGATACTTTCAATTCATGAGTTTAATGTGCAGCGAGGCTTATTCGCAGATTTCTCTTCGTTTACTAAGTGTGCAGTTCAATTGAACTCCGCAATTTGTTCAACTATTCAATGTAATTTACATACAAAATGCTTAAAGCCTAACAAAAAACTCTGATGCAAATCAAATCCGCATTTAAATGGTTAAAATTGCAGCTTCCAATTCCCCATCCGGGTCCATTGGCTTCGTTAGGCGCAACTGGCGGCCATGCAATAAATGAAAAAGAAAACACATTTAAATTTTATTTGCGGCCTTTCTGCAGTTCCACAGTTTGCCCCCCATTTCCTTCCAGTTTTTCATATTTTTATAAATTGCTATAAATTGAGATATTAATACGATACGCGACAAAAGTCACATCTGGGCGTGGGGGAGGGGTCGTTCAGTTGTTTGGTTGGTTCGCTGATTTCGAACATGTGGCAAAAAGTGTCGAGACATTTAAAAAATGTTGCGCAAGTGTTGCGCAAACAAAATGTGCAGTTATTTGTATAAAATGCTGGGGCACAACTTTTTCGTTGAGCAACATTTGGTTGTTGTTGATAATGATGAAGTTTTGTTGGGACTTTAAGCGCTGACAATTTAAACAAAGAGACTGCAGTAAATGGTGGCCTGTTGTGGATGTTTTGTGTCCTGGCCAGCTTAAAATATTCCATGCACACGCACACTCACTCGCACATTTCGTCAGTTGCTTCAATTGGACTGATTTAATTGAATCAGTTTGGTCTCGTCTACCAGTTTTGTGTCTTCGGTCTTTCAATTTACTATCCCTGTCAGAGTGCAGCGTGTCCCTTTCTTTTTTCCTTTTTTTTTTGTGTTTTGCACACACGTTTGCGTGCCATGCACGGCATAAAAATTTTGACACAAAAGCCGTTGCATACAATTGGGCGCACACATAGGCTCTGTCTCTATTTGTGTTTCTGTGAGTGTGTGTGTGTGTGTTCATTGGTCTGGCCATGAAGCAAACTACCTAGAGAGACGTGTTGAGGTCGTTGTCATGCACTGATTTTGTATGCAGCCGGCAACAGAAAATCTTTATACAGATTTTTGTCCCCTTTGAATGAGTGGAATTCGAAATTTTTCACTGAGTTAAACTTAAAGAGCGAATGCCTTGGGAGATCAGTTAATGATCATTCCGCGAAATGTAAAATGGCTTGTCACAGCCACAAAAGGGCCAGAGCCGAGCCTCTCTCAATCTCCCGGCTTGTGGCTTTTTTAATTTTTGCACAAGGCACAAGCTTTTCATGGCTAATTACTACGAAGCTGGCGCCAACAGCAGAGAGGGGTGACCGGGTGTAAAGTTTATTCAAGAAAAAACTTTTTCATTAGAAGTTTCGAGGCGGGATCGAACCCACGACCTCTTGCACAGCGGTCGCGCACACTAGCCGCTGAGCCACCCGCCGAAATGGTAAAAACAATTAAGTAAAATAAATTGTAGTTAAGATTTCAGAAATCTTTATAAGCAAAATTCGAAGACTTAAAATATTGACCCAATGTAATAAAGTTTTAATCAGTTTATCATTCATCCAAGGCTTCCCCTTGGATTAAGCTAATTTGTCTCTTTCCGCCAACTTTTCTTTCCTTTATGGAGCATTATTTACTTTTGCAAAACTTGATTTCCAATTCAACTAAAATACTTTCCCACTCCTCATCAAAACAAACTTTCTCTAACTAAATTCCCAGCCTAAACAATGGCACAAAACGAACAACATTCCCAATATAAATAATGCTAAATAAATTACGAAAATCGCATCGAAAAACAATCATTACACTTGTGAGCTGAAACCAATTTCGATTAAAAGATCCCCCTTTCCGCTTGGCCAGAAACAAAAGTGAAACTAACTTTTGCTTCTGTTTCACTCATAAGGCAAATGAGTTGTGGGTTTCGGTGGAATGGTGGGGTGCGGAGGCCTAGGCACGTATGAGATTTCTTATTTACGATAAAGAGACACACAAAAAATAGCAAAATAGCAAAAACAAGAAAAGAAATTGCAGACCTTACCCCCACCTTACCCCCAAGAAGCTAGTCAGGCAGAAAAAAGGCAGACAATGCCAAATGGAGAGACAGTAAAAAGGCCAAATATTGAATTGTGCGTAATTTACGATAAAAAGGGGAAAATTGGAAAAGTTTACCAGTCATAGGTGAAGTGCGGGCTGCCGGGGGGTGGAGAGCTAAGCACATTCGTTTATTTATGTAGTTCGTGTCGAGGGTGCAAACGCACGTGTCTCCAGGCGTACATAGGAGATAAATAGAAAATTGTGATTGCCTGAATTGAGGCGCATAATTTTTGTAGGGGTGGCTCCTTAAGTTGTCTCCAGAACCAATTCAGGCAATTTTATTAAATATTACAAGTAGCCCAATAAATAAGATGAGTTGCCTAGAAATATGATTATTGGTAGTAGGAGAGGAAAATAGCAGCAAATCTTCTAAAAGGGATAAATATAAATATCACATCAGAAAGATGACATAAAAAACTAAGTGGGGAATCGTCTGGATTCAGGCTAAATATAATGCTTATTTATTTTTACAGATTAGACGATTGATGTTTTTAGTGCCTTGAGAGCTGTGAACCTATACAAAAGATTTGGAGATTGTTGCTGTTGACTTGGACTGTTTCTTTCCTACTTAGAGAAACGACTGGCATAGTGCCTTATCTTGTGTAGAAAGTCGGACAAAATTCCAGTATATTTAAGAGTTGATGGTGATTCAAGATGATTTTTGTGTGCTGAACACGAATCTGTTTCCGGAAATGGTCCATCACCTCTAGATTTTTGAAAATTCGAGCTTGCAATGCATATTTTGTCAATTTTTATTAACGTTTGTGGGGTTTCTTTTCATTTGACTCAGTTTGAAGTTATCATAAATTATTATTTCTAAATTTCAAAATAAACTATTCCCAACAATTCTACGACTTTCTTAAGCGAAGACATTCCATTTTGAATACCAGTGCTTCAAAGGACCATATTTTTTGTACCGCCCATGGGTATGCAAAGGATGTTGTTGAAAATTTTCATAAGAATGATTTTTCGTAGCATATTTTTGGGCAGTACAAAATGTAACAATTTTAAGCAAATGTATTCAAAATGGTACATCTTCGTTAAAAAAAACGCAGTAATATTTGAGATAGTTTATTTTGAAGTTAAGGAGTAATACTTAAAGAAAACATCAAAAGAGAGTTAAAACATTAAAGCAACTATAAGCTCAATTTAATAAAGATCTAGGGATTACTAAAAATCAAGGGCTGCAAACCTTGAAAAAATGGGAAGAGATTCGCTCCGGGGATCAAACCCGCAAAACTTTTTGGGTTCGGGCTCACGAGCCGGTTCAAAATGTCTTTTAATCCAGGTTAAGCTTTGAATCGGGGCTCAGGACTATTTTTTTTTCGTGCATTTAGAAAACATATGTATAAATTGAAACAAACTTAAACTTTTTATTAAGATATGGTCATTTCTTGCGTTACGTACGTTACATTCGTACGCATATGAACGATATATCATTCAACTAAACATATTGGTACAAAGCGTTTGGAGAATACTTTCAAATACAGCTCGCATAAAACTGTTAACACTTTTTTCAATGCGAACAACCTCAGTGAAAAATAGAAACAAATGCAGCACAAGCGGTCTCTCACTGAGCGGAGCACTTTTTTTCGCACCTCATGTGTTTTCTGTTACGTGTTCTCGGTTGAGCAAAACACGCGAGTCGTTCATCCGAAAACCTACGACAGCTACTGTTTTGAGCGAGCGCTCACTAATCAACTGTCTGCAAATGAGCAGAGCACAATAAGTGCCTGCGAAAAGTGTTTTTTGTTTTGTGCGTTTGGTTGGCTTTTTGTATATGTCGCTCGTTATACAAAGTCACACACGAGCGCAACACACAGTCACGCATACATACGCAAAAAACAGTATGGAAGTTTGCTTTTGGCAAAAGTGTCAGTGAAAGAAACAGGAACGAAAAAAAGGTCTTTGCTCTGAGAGTAACAGAATTGAGAAAAATCCGAACTGAAACTGTCTTTCGCTCTCTGTTTTCATTGTGTCCGTAACCAAACTGTTTTTTGACCGACACGTTGAAAGTGTTGAGAGCTTTTTGCGAGCTCTGCTTTCAAATCATTGAAAAATGTTTTGAACAGTTTTCTTAAATAAAGAAATAATGGTTGATTTAAGTGCCGTAAGTACATTTGCTCTATTTTTAGCGGACTTAATAAAAATTAGAGCAATATTCATCGGTTCTAAAACCGCCTTTTTGAGCATAATTGAGTAATTTATCCACAATGGGTGATTTCATTTGATCGTACGTTACGCTAAAATTTTTCCACTACTGCAAATCAAGAAGAAAAATGATAAGCCTCGTTTCCACTGGTACAATTAATACCATCCCTCTCTTCGCTGACGACACTTAATTCTTTATATAAACAGTTGTGATGGAAGGCAGGGGCTCACACCTGTGGCTAGGATGAGGAATCTGCGATTAGGGGAAATAAAGATGCTTAAGACGGAGGAACTTTCTACCCACTTAGACCGCTCTTTAGTATCTCACCAAATCTACACGTAGAGCCTTTACAAAGGATGCTAACCGGAACTGAACCAAAAACCACAAAGAAAACCGGCTCGGTTCGGTTCAGTCCTCTGATGAGTTTAAAAAGGTGAATCGCTTTTCTTTAGCCAATGATACGTATTAACTTCCTTTTCCTAAGATTATGTTAATTCGACTGATAGACCGAATTGATCCTTAGAAGAGATATAGCTTTTAAGAATGACTTGACCCAAATTTTACAACATTTACTCCTGAAAGTCTACGGCAATTGCCTGTCGATCTCTTAATATACCTGTCATCAGTCTGCATTCGTTTCTTTTGTAGTACTTCGCCTTAATTTAATCTTAGTCAGGAGAGTTATTTCTCATACGACAAATGCATAATTCGCCTTCTTTTCTAGCCGACATTGTTCGTTTTCGAAGTGCAATCATAGAACTTATAGACGAATCCTTCAAATCCGACTTAATCAATTTTGTACACGGACACTAGCCGCTGAGCATCCCGCCATCTGCGGGGATTAAATTTCATGAAACCCTATGCAATCGCTACTTCATATATTAATCTTTTTTATTAAGGTCTACCAAAATCTATCATTATTAAATCAAAAAGACAAAGTTTTGAAACATCTGAAAGCGAAATATTTCTTGAGCGGCGAGGTATTTTCACCCAGTTTTTCCTGCAGAAAAAGATATGTCTTAGAACCAAGTTATTTGCAATTAAAGTCGCGTATTTTACTCGTGATATTAAAAAACCCTATTTTTTGTTAAGTACATTACCCAAATTAAGCACCCAAATAGATTACTAACCCAAAAAGTTTTTAAGTGTGTTTTAAGTGTGTTTTTAAGTGTACAAAATTGGTTAAGTAAAAAGTCGGTATAGGTAGGGAGCCCCTTTTCTTAGCGTAAAGCTCTTTTATGGCCATTTGAAAATCTATTTTTTGTGAGAATATTGGTACAATGTGTAATCATAGGTACATATTCCATATTATTGTGATTGCGTTGGCCCAACTTAACAAATTTACTCCATTTACTCCAACAAATTTACACCATTTTTCGGAAATGCTCGTATGTATGTGATATTTTCGACTTATTTTAAGTGATTTGCTATTATGTTTTCTACACAAATAAAACAAGTAAGGAAGCTGCAGTCAAGTGCCCCGATTACAAAATACCCTGTTCCCTTGATTTCGTGTGTTTTTTCTTTACATACACACACACTCACACATACACGCACTCCAACATACACACAAACGCATGGCATGCGGCCGCGCGCGATAACTGACAATGCAAGACCCCCCTCTCTCCCACAAGCAAATTAGTGATCTTTTCAGAATAGATAGATATTGGGCCTTACTTGATATATGTAAAGTTTGGAAGGTCTATCTAAAAAATTGTGGCTCTGACAGTTTTTTGCGCTTAAAGGGGGGAGGGGGAGGAATTTTCCAAATCTGAGACAAACTCGTTTTGAATCGGGTATACACCTATCTACATGCAAAAATTTGTGGCTCTAGCTCTTATAGTCTCTGAGAAACACGCGTTCATACGGACAGACAGACGGACAGACAGACAGACGGACAGACGGACGGACAGACGGACAGGGCTAAATCGACTCGGCTGTTGATGCTGATCAAGAATATATATACTTTATAGGGTCGCAGATGCTTCCTTCTATCTGTTACATACTTTTGCAAATTTCATTTGGGCGATAAGTCCGTTTTAAAAACGGTCACAACGCCCGAAAATTTTTTGGGGCGTTGTGACCGGCAGACATTCAGTTATACAGTGGGTCGCAGCTTCAAAAACACTGGTCAAACAAATTTAATGGTACTGTATGTGTATACCTAAAGATGTAAGTGATACTAACAAGCGGTTTTTTATTTTATAGGTAATCGATTGAATTCAATTTATACATTTTTTTGCTGTTGTTGTTGCTGCGGTTGTTGTTATATTCCAGTCCAAAGTTAACCAAAAATTTAAAACATGAGCCCTTGGTTCATAAGATTTTTGAAAACGGATTATTTGAAAGTAAAAATGAAATCGGAGATTTGTAAGGAACTGATGTGGTTATGGTGTAAACTAAGATATTCGGGATCGTTTATAAAATAAAAAGTTAAGGGTTTCAATATCAAAAATTCGAAAATCACTGCCCTATCCCGCGGGATAGGATTTTTCTCAGTCGGCGTCGCTGCCGCTCATGCACAGTATAAACGTTCGTGTGACGAAATTAAAGCACAGCGCTAGTGCTGCCGCATTGTCATGTTGTAGCTAAATCTAGCTGTTTTTAGCGTTAAATAGCTGTTTTTTTAGTTAAAGCTTGTTATTATGCATATAAGAAAAATGTTAGCTTTTTTTTTGGTCATATCTCTTATTTTTCACACACACAAATGCAATGTTGGTAATGGTGCGGACCACTGCTCTAAATCTTAAATAAAGCTGAAAAAAGCCGAAATCACTTTTTAAAAAGCCTGAATTTTCGCTGCCCGCTGTTTTAAAATTTTTCCCGCAATTCGGTTTTTAAAAAAGCCAGATTTGACGGGAAAAGTGGCAGCACTCAGGGATAGGCCGCCCTTATAGCTATCGATTGCCAACAGCTGACGACAGGCGGCTATCGAATGTTATTATCGACAGCGCTACCGCTGCTCACCGTGCCCAGCTGCCTATAAAAACAGCGACTGAACGGACTGGCACTTCACTTGGTGCGCAGCATCGGACGAGTCAGCACTTAATTTAATTTTTCACATCTTTTTTTTTTTTATTTTGCCTTTTTTTATTTTGCATCCTCGCGTATCAAGGGCGGTCTGGTACATGAATGCTTAAGCATCGGACTTGGTACCAAACATGCGACAAGCAATAAAATACATTTGACAGTTACTTCCGAGGTGTGCCTTCTCCAGGGAAAGCAATAAATGATGATCATGGTCCAGTCACATAGTACTGGCATAAATAAGAAACCAGCCACAAGTAAAAACACAAGTAAAAAGTAAGCAATATCCTTCGGAATTGAGAACAGCATAACCAAACCGATGCGATACTGTGATCGGTTTACTTTTAGTAAGGTTTGGAATTGAGAACATTCCTGTATTTCTTTTGGCCAGCGCACGATATAATTTGGCTGTGCGACCCACAATTTCAGTCTAATTTTGCGAACCTTTGGATTAGACTGCCCGATCGGAAAAATATGGCCAGAAATGAAATCTGAGCTCCTAAAAGCCCCCGGATACTGATTTTGACACGTGTAAAGCCAAAGTCAACGAAAGTTTTAAATTCTGTCGGTCAGTTTTCCATTCAGTCCCAGTGTGCACTGTGCTAAGACCCCCACTCACTAAGCTTAAACACTCCACTAAGCCCCCCTCATGACAACGCTATGGACAAAACCCTGTTCCTGTTAGTAACACTTTAAAATTCTTTATTTTGAGCGGAAAAGGCAACATCATTTAGCTTTTGACTTGATCATCCGTCATGGACGATTTGGACATTTATCTCTTATGAGGAAATCTACAGAAAGAATGTGGTCAATTAGAACATCCAGAGAAAGATCGCTAAAATGTGCCAATGGAACAAGAATATAAGTTAATTTACTGAAGAATTTTAAAATCAACATTTTTGTGAGCTCTTGAGGTTAAAATTACTTGCACAGAATTAATTTGTGTTGGAAAATGCATTATTACAACTTCTAAATTAAAAGAAAATGTATTTAAGTCCTAATTTTTATACTCGAATTCTTTTTAAAACTATTATAAACACTTTACTTATTTGCATATTTGCATATTTGTTGCATATTTGCTATTTTTTGCATATTTGCATATTTTGCATTTTAATGGAAAGAGGGATATTTAATTAGTATAAATCCCGAATTTCATTCCAATCTGTCTTCATTTAAAAAGTTGCATAAAATCCGCTGTCTAGTAATTATTATTCTTTTAGACTGACGGCGGCGAAGCGTAGCGTGCTGGGATATATGCTAGAATACATATAAAAGTGAAAGTATATTCGTATTACAGTAAGCTTGTTCCTTAAAGGCGTCTAGACCGCTGAACCTTTCATCAAGAAATTTTCACATTATGTTCATGTCCATCAAGAAGGAGTCGTTTCGAAAGCGTTTAAAAACGGATAAAAAGTGGTTCAGAAATCAGAAGCTATATAAGCTAGAAACTCGAAATTTGGTATGTAAGTTGATAATAGGGAGTTTATTTTAATAGTTCAGAGGTTATTTACGCAAAGATTTTAAAATTTGATGTGTACTATGAAGTTAGATATTTTCCCAGCTTCGAACCATCCGGATGAACCACTTTAAAAGTGGTTTAGGTTCATTAGATTTTATTAGTGGTCTAAAGGTTTCTAATGTAAGTGTTAGACATTTACCAATGTTCAGAATTTATTTTAGCATAGACTGTAAATTTTTTGTGTGGGCTGGAAATATAGTTTTATATTCAGTTAGTAATATATAAAAAAAGCAAATGGAAATAAAATGAACGCCACAATAGAAAAAGCAACAAAACTCAAATTGGCCCAATACAAAAATCCATATTCTCAAAACCTTCCTTGTTCTTTAACTAGCTTTAAAACAACTTCATAAGAAGGGATTAATAAGGCAAAATATCATTAAATTTAAATAAAATAAAAATAAAGTTATCAAATGTTCGTAATTTTCCGAAAAGTAAGTTTTTTTTTTTTTTAAATTTGCTTGGCAGTTTTCTTGGAATTTTTTCCCCATGTCCTTTCGCACTTTAGCCTGAATTTTCTTATCCACTTTGCTGTTCGCTACAACAAAAACCTCAATGACAACAAAAACAATTTTATTTAATATTATCTTATATCTATTCAATATAAAAAACCGTTTGTTCTTATCAGTTGTAGTTGTAGAGTAATTCAATTTCTAGAGAGGCGTTAAAAAATGAATCTATCTTAATTCAGTTTTCAGCAATTCGGGCGTAATGTCCAAAAATTTTTGGGCATTATGTCCGTTTTTATTTCGGACATAAAGCCCGAATGATTTTGGGTCTTATGTCCGCTTTCATTTCGGTCATATCGCCCAAATTTAATTCGGGCGTTAAGTCTGAAATGAAAACGGACTTAACGCCCGAATTAAATTTGGGCGATAAGTCCTCGGGCGTTATGTCATGCCACCATAAAAAGATCAACAAAAAATCCATTTGGACTGGATATTTCTTTAATATCCTTTTATCATCCAACGGAGCTGAAAAATCATCCAAGGGATGATAGTTTTTCAAATCCTTTGGATGATTTTTCAGTTTCATTGGATGATAAAAGGATACAGGAAATCATCCAAAGGATATTTTTGCATATCCTTTTTTTTCTATGTAGAAAACTTGCATCAGTGCTGGCTTTAAAGCTGGATAAAACTAAAAAGTCGTCTCGACTAACTCCAGTCTTTGAAGTTCTTTTGAATGATTGGAAATTATGATGAAATGATACTTTGAATCATTTGAATTTCGATAAGTGGAGTGTTATGTATGACACTTTTTCATTATTTTCTAACTCCTTAGCTAAAGATTTCATTTCATCCTTATCGGAAGACCAACATTGTAAAGAATCATAGATGCTTCAATTCAGCGGTGGGCAAGCCCTTACTTCCATTGCTCCCAAGATTTAATTTACGGCAACTGGAGAATCGCAGACGCATTAAAAATTGCGTCGCTTTTTGGTGTCAACGAAAATACGTAGACATAAAGACAAGCGCAACTGCCTCGCTTCAAAGCGAAAACAACAACAAATCTATTGCGTATGAGGGCATGGCGCCAGCCGTGTTTGCGGCAGAGACATCTTCAAAAACCAATGCATGGAGTGTGATTCTGTCTGGTGGACTCGAGCTTCGGTAATACTGGTTGCTTTTCGGTTGTTGTTGTTAGACTACTCCCAAAATCAAATTTTGTGCCACCGCAGCTTTAATTTACTAGTTCCTTTTGTAGATCTTTAATATCAGCATTGTTTCTTTGATAGCAGTTTTTGATCATTTTGATTTTGACGTCATAAAAATCCTTAACTCTCCGGCTCAACTCCAAACAGGTTTGCAGCCCTGAAGTAAAGTAGTATCATTGGTTTGAAAATACGATCGGGAGTCTTTGCGGAATGCACCCACTATTTGTAAAGAGCGGGGCCCAAATTGAAATAATTTCTCATTCAGGACGGGAAATAGTTTAAGAACCTCTGGACCGAATCAAAAGCATCTGGCGAATATTAATCTTTAAAGATTCGGGTCCTTCAAGCAATTTTGGCGAGTGTTCACCTAAATAGTTTTTCTTCTGTGCCCGAAGTGCTTAAACCTTCTTCCCTTCATTTATGAAATGTACATACACTGACCATAAATTCACCTATTATCTCTAGAACTATAATTTCCGAATTTAAAACTGTAATATCATCGCCCACTTACAGCGTTATTCTCTCCCTTTGATTCTCCCTGTGCCCACATGTCGTATGCGTGTTAATATGAATTTATGCCTTAATTGCAAAGTCTACGCTTCAAGCCAACAAAATACTTTTGTGGAAAAATCCGCACAATGCACTGCAGCTGTTGTTGTGTGGAGGCCATTAAATCGCATTTGGTCAGCGATAGGCGCTGTCGCAGCCGCAGTCTACTAGGCCCATGCCATAAAAACATTTATGTAATTGCTGTTATCGACAGGCGCTTTCGTTCCATCCATGAAAATGGCCTCGTTGTCGCCTGTGAGCGGGGCCTTTAATACACTTTTGATTGGATTGTCGCACAAGTTAATTGAACGATGCGGCAGTGGCCTAAGCCACTGAGCCGCTCCAAAAAATGGTGGCAATTAATTTTTGAAACTAGTTGGCAAAGCGCCCACACAAATCGCCAATTCATGGCAGCTCATTAGGCAGCAACAGCAGCAGCAGCAGCCAAATTCTTTTGTTCGATAGTATCAGAGGAAAAGCTTGTTAGTTGCTGGCATTCCATTTTAATGCTTCAACGCATTTTTATCTTTTGTAGTCCCTGCGTCTAGCAAATGATTGCAGAATGACCCGCGTTTTTCCGTTTTCTTGATTTACTGTAAATTGAGAGGAGACTTTCGTTTGGGGAACCATAAAAAATTGTGTACACATGCAGACGACGTATAGTAAATTGATTTGACCTGATGGAAACATGCCAACTAATTTGGGCTCTTGATATGATTTGTGAGTGTGACTCGAATGAATTGATGGTAGGCGATTCGGCGGATGTCAAAGTCAGGTAGATAATATATTGATGGTACGAACAAATGCAGACTTACCCTTCTGATAACTCATCATTTCAAATTAGTTGCACATATATGTAGGTAGATGAGACGAAGAATAAGTGAGTTCTAATGCAGCCAAATTGGCAAAGAAATCTGCAAAAAAGAAGAGTGAATGATTGTGGTTAAGTGGGGAGGATTGTGGTTATTAACAAGTAGAATGAATCAAATAGTTGCGAATTGTTGGGGATATTTTCACTAGATTAAGTTTCTTTATTAGGATTTTGATTAATACGACTTAGCGATGCAAAAACAAGTAATAATTTTTGACACTAATTCACAGAGACAAATAAAAAGTGGTTTCCCGTTCAGATTTCCTAAAAAACTTATTCTAAAACTTATTCTCCAAATGTGTTTCTAAATCTGCAACTGAGATTTTAATTATCCACAGGAACTAAAGATTTCAATACATGTCAGACAATACATGCTCTGAAGAGCCAAGTAGGTACAGAAGAAAAAGTAATAGCCATCCGGCTCGAAGGACCATGAACAATTGAAGGTGTTTGTCGATATACCAAACGGTTATGTATTGAAGAGATGTTGTGGTAAAAAATATTATTGTTAAACTCAGCCCTTAGGGGCAAAACAAAAGCGCCTAAGCCGATCTTCCCTTTATCTTTTGTTTTGAGTGCTTCTAATTTTTACCACAAGGGAAAGACACAGGAGCTTTTTCATTGCTACTTCTTTACAGCCAATAGCTGTTGAAGGTGACCGGGAGTGTATATGTTGAAGCAGGAGTCTAAACTCGAACGCTTTTCCAAGTCATGGTTTTGCTGGTTCAGAAAAAAGTTCCCAATCTTTGGCATCCCAAAATTTCTATCGCCTCTTTCCTGTCAACTTCACTGAACATCTACTGACTTGAGCAATGCAATCAGCATAATTAAATGACATTAGCATCACTCTCCACTGTTGTCCCTACTGTAAATAAATTCGCATCATGAACGTCTTCATCGCAAGCCATACTTATGCCTTCATCATCTTGCCACTCTAGCATATTTTTTACTCCAACTACTTCAGTCGGCGGAAGGAAATCTTTTGCATTCGTTTGTTTAACTTCGCCAGTAAGAAAGATGGAACCATTTGTGATGTGTACTTAAAAACTGAGCCCGCATCATCCGGGAAGACCAAGAAGCGTTTCGTGTAAACAAGACTCGAGCTTTCTGTTGGCGTTAGTTTTGTAAATTGCAGGTTGCAACATTTTCATTAAATTAAGTCAAATAACAAACAAAAAAGGTAGCTCAGATGGTGGTGATGCGCCGAGGGGCGGGTAAACAATCAAGCCGCTGCTGAAGTGCGTGGTAAACAATGAACTGAGTAAGCAGTTGGCATTAGCAAAATTACCAGCTTGAAGAGGTTCAAGTGTCTTTAAAATCTGCGATAAAAACGAAAACTCTGTCACAGCTTAGACACAAACCCACCGCAGGCGTTAACTAGCATGGACACAAACACGCAGCAGAACTGAAGAGTTTATAAAATTAACATCGTCATGACATGACGCCCGCCCCCGCTACCCACCGACCACTTGTCACCCCATCCTTTGAGGTCGTTGTTGTCGCTTTGCATTTGTATGGAGTTGGCCCCGACTGATTTGTGTGTGTGTGTGAGTGTTTACGTCTCGTGTCGTGTTGGCATTTGTCGTTACAAACTTAATTAATGTTATGCTGAGCAGCCCTTCCCTCCATCCCGCTCAAGGCCCTTGACTTTTGTCAAACCAGGCAAAAATTTTGCAGCCAGGATGAAGTCAAATGCTCTAGGACACACTGTCAGTTTCAGCTGACGTTTGCTGTTTTTGTTGTTTTTTGTTTTGTTTTTGAGGTCCTGCTGCTGCTGCAGTTGCCTCCCACTGTGGGTTATACAGGGAATTAGACGGTGTCTAAGCTCAGTTTTTGAGTAGATTTTGCTTCATCACGGAAGAGATTGACAGTAGAATACATATTGGCGTAATCAGCGATTTTATGGACGAGTTTGAATAATGCTGATTTGGTTCAACCTCGATAGGGAGAAGTTGAGAGAAATGGGAGTTGGAATATGAACACTAAGTTGTTCTAGGATAACGATATTAAGACTATTAAGGATATTTTAACTACATAATAAATGTGGGATGGGGATATTTAGGATTAGAACAAATTCCCTTCCGATTTTTCCAACAATGTGAATTGTAGTATTAGCCCAAGTATCTCTTTCTCTTCTTTTATCAAAATCCTAAGTAATGATGTAAGCAGTGGTTCGGCGGTCGTTATAGAGTTGATATCGGCCCTGGTAATGACCCTGGTAATGTTCCTTCATAGTTCGAATGTCTTGATGAAACACTTCCCCTTATTCTTCACTCATATTACCGAGATTTTCAGGGAAACGTTCCAAATGGCTGTGGAGAAAGTGTACCTTGATTCTCGTATTACAACCAAGCTGCTGGAAGTGTGACAACATCAGTTCAATATGCTCCGCAAATCGTTTATCCTTTTTGTTTCCCAGAAAATTTTGTGCAGTCCAAACGAATTCATTCCAGGTCTTTTTTTAATATCAGTCAAGTTACTGTTAATGTTTTCATCCTTTATCAACTTTCTTATTGTTGATCATTAAAAATTCCGGCTTCAAGTTTCTCTGTGCATCAAATTATAGATCTTTTTAGAGGAGTATTAAAAACAAAAATATGGTCCTTGTTCAGAGCTTTTGCAAATTGTTTCATAAGCCCTAGTTTGATATGCAAAAAGAGGCAGTATTATGAGATCCCTGGGCACAGAGGTGCTTTCATAAAATGTCAGATTCACGGAACCATAGCTTGCCTGGAGGGCCAATCTTTTCTAACCCAGTGCACAGACTTAGCTCTGCTACCCCACAGACAAAAAGAACATGGATATTTTGCATAACCGTCTTACTTATTGTCCAACAAGAAAAATCTAAATTTTTAGAAATACACATATCAGCCACTTGTGTTCTACCCATAACTGAAGCACCAGTAGCATATTCTTCTTTGACTGTATTTGAATGTGCAATCGGTTCGAACCCAGCATATTCCCGTTTAGCATAAGTACACACTTTAGGCTACGCTTGGAGGAATCAATAAATAAACTCCATTCATTTGGATCATACTTCTGTACTCCCATTGCTTTCAATAAACCAGGAACATCTGAACAGAAAGCAAATTCGTCACTTAGAATCTTCAATGCTATTTTAGAAAGACCAAGGTCTCTGTCTAGAGCACTAAGGTCTTCCTGATTAAAGGCCCGGGGCTCAGAAGAAATAGGTGGGATAAAATTAGTTGAAGAAGAGCTTTTTCTTCGTAAGTCGTGATCATTTTGTGTTGATGGAGAAGCTTGGGGTACTTGCGTACAGGTTAAACCATTTCTATAATTAATACCGCTTATATCAACCACACAAAAATAACAATTATATTGATGATTTGAAGGTTCCCGCCACATAATTGGTTTTGATACTTAAAATGGGGTCTTTTCTTATTCGCCCGTAATCTCAAAGACTCCATAATGTTTTATATTCCATAAGAGGGCCCCAGTGTTTGCCCTGGTTGTCCAAAGTAATCAAAATACACCTGTTTTATGAAGTCCGACAAACTTAGTCTAAAATTTTTGCATATATATTCACCACAGATGTTACCAAAATAGTTGGGATCAGTTTTACAGATATAATTCGACGTGGATATTATTAAACAAAAAAACTTTATTTAAAAACAGCTTACTTCAAAATGTCAGCAGCAGGTAATAGAAGACGCTTCTTCTGTGACTAGTTCTTTATATGACAGCTATTCGATTTATTCATCCGATTTTTATCAAAGTCGGCAAAATTGTGCTGAACACGTAATATTTCTATCTGGCCAGTTTAAAAACGCTACCACTAAAAACAATAAAGTTTTTCTCACTATAACTAGTTTTTCGCCGATCGTTCCTTATGCAATAGTCATCTGATTTTGACAAAACTTTTGTAGAATTGTGTAAAAGCATGCAAAAAAATAGGGGAAAGTTAACTTCGGCTCGACCGAAGTTTTGTATACCCTTGCAGCTTCCATTGAAAACAAAAAAGGTTTTCTAACTAAGACTACTTTTTGGACATTACTTTTCTATAAGATCTATACTATATAGATGTCTGTTTTCAACCAAACTTGGTGAAATCAAGGAAAAGCGTAATAAAGTGTTAATTACGAAATTTGAAGGCGATCCCATTTAAAACAAAAAGTTTTTTCTCACTAGAACTTCTTTTTTGACCATTCATACCATTCATACTGCAGCTATATGCTATAGTCATCCGATTTTGATAAAACTTTTGTAGAAATGTGTTCAAGTATATAAAATAAGAATATGCCAATAAAAATGACGTTTTCATTAAAAACAAAAAAGTTTTCCTCACTCGAACTAGTTTTTCGACCGATCGTTCCTATGGGAGCTATATGCTATAGTCATCCGATTTCGACCAAACTTTGTAGAATTGTGTAAAAGTATATAAAATAAATGTATGCCAATGATAAGGACGTTTTCATTAAAAACAAAAAGTTTTTCTCACTAAAACTAGTTTTTCGACCGATCGTTCCTATGGCAGCTATATGCTATAGTCATCCGATTTCGATCAAACTTAGTGAAATCTTGGGAGAGGATAGTAAACTAAGAAATTCGAACTTTAGAGGCGTTTCCATTAAAAACAAAAAAATTTTTTTACTAAGACTCGTTTTTCGACCGATCGTTCCTATGACAGCTATATGCTATAGTCATCCGATCCGGCATTGCGTATCGAAGCCGACAAAAATGCTGGCGGCGTTAAACTTTGTACCTGTCCAAAAGAGACTTTGAAAAAGTTTGGTGAGGATACGCTTTAATAACTGAACTAGAAGGAAACTGGTCTATTAGGTTAGATATGCTAACTAGAATAACATTAAATAGAATTTAATGTCTAGTGGAGAATAAATACTGTGCTAGCTGTTTTTTGATGATTTTTTTTTCTTCAGGTTCATGAAGGGAATAATTTGTTCGGGAAATTTGGTGCGAAAAGGGTTGGAAAGATCTAAGACTCCTACTAGATACACTGAAGTTTATCTTGCCTAACAAGAAAGGACAATCAATAGAACCTATAACAAGGTCGTTCAAAAACATAAGTGATGCTATAGTTTTACGATCTTCTAGGGTTGAGAGATGCAACAAGGCACAACTACTTACAGATGGCGGCAAAGGATCAGATAAGTTGAACGGAATAAGAGCAAAGTTTAGCTAAAAATGTATAAGCGTACTAGGACGGGTCAATTTTTTTTCGCAAAACACCTCCACCAGAATCGGAATCTACGAAAAATTCTAAGATCATTTCACCATTAAGCTTTTTGTCTAAAATCAATTCCTAGCTTTCGCCGAGAAGCATAAATATTTCAGGTAGAAGTATTTAAGGTATTTTAAGGTATTTAAAAAAATAGCACATTTTCCCATCACGTTGGGCTCAATCCTGATTCATCTTTTTTCAACAATTTATATAAATACGCTTGTATTTCGAACTAAAACTGCTTGCATTTATATGTGAAGTGGCAAAATGTTTGGTTACTAGATAGTATGACAAAAGTTGAACGATTTGAAAACAACCGTTCAATCCCAAGTAGATTTAGGTCGTAGCTTCCAAATCGCTTTACATTCGCCTTCTGATCTAGCAACCAAAGATATACTTGTCACTTTACATATAAAGGTAAAAAATTTATAATTAAAATGTAAACATTTATACAAAAATCACTAGAGATTTCTGTGTCACCCTCGTTTTTTTTATTTTTGAAAAATTTTAATTTTTTTGGGGTAAAATTTAAGTAAACATTTTTATTTTTGCATTAGTTAGGGTATCTAATCCCGTTTGACCTTGAACGGCTAAATCGAATTTGGCTTTCAACCCCCTTAATTGATCATCCTTGCTCTCTAGTTCAGCTGGTGTCAAGCCACTACCAGGCCTAAAGACCTGATGCATCACTGAGCGTCAGTCGCGTCGTTAACGACAGGTAATTAAATACAGCGCTAGTCGAGTACGTGAGATATAGTGTGCACCACTCACCTTATTAACGACTGGTAATGCAGGGTTGTACCGATCGGTAAGTTTTCCGGACATTCCCATACAAAATTCTTTAGGCAAATACTTGGCTGGTGGTTGGTCTGGCAGTGACTGCTCACTACGAAAAGTTAGAGAATTCGTCAATGCCGCAGGTGAACTACACGGTAGTTCTTATTTAATCAATATAGTAAAGCAAGAGAAAAGGAGAACTTAATTTGAATACCCAAGCTATCTTAGTTGGTTTCTTAATGTTTTATGTGGCTGGTTGAACTTCTCGTCAATCTATTTATTTTATATTTGCCTTAAACCTCATTTAATTGGTACACCTTTAACTAGTCAGAGAACCTGAGAGAATGTATTATGTGGATTAGGTTTTAAACCGCCATAAATGACAATCAATTAAATCTATCAAATAAATAATTGGAAATGGAAATAAAGTTGGCTCAAAAAATCATGGATTTTTGCAAGCACTGATTTAACTAGAGTTAGCTTAACAAATGCTTAGACCTTATTGTGACGAAAATTTCTCCCCTAAGGAATTTCCTCTCGGAATCGCATAAACACTCTATATGGTCAAGATGTTAGGAATAATTTTAAATACTGTTGATTAGCTCATATTCTGCTTAAAAAACTATCAAATTTGAAAACAATTTTATAATGGTCTTTATCAATCAAATAAGTTGCCTGGAATAGTTTCGCTCAAATTTGTTTGATGTCAAGAAGACAATGACTTTTCATATCCATGCGGTTTAATGGATTTTTATCCATTTGATTCTCTTTCTCATTAAATCTCATTCTCCTCTTTATTCAAAAGTTCAGTTGTTCACTTCGCTTATTCTAAAAGTTTTCAAACTTTACAACTGACAACAAAATTTGAAAAATATGGCAAATTGTTGAAGTGTTGAACTAAACTCTCCACAAAATTTTCTGTCCCCACCAGAAAGTTTTAAGCAACATAATAAAATACAACAATTGACAACAACATTTTTTTATGATTTTTTTTTCCCATTTGAAAATATTTTCTGAGCAATTAAATGTTGCCACTTGGCAGGCAAAATAAAAAAGTTGAACATAGAAAAGTTTTCACAACAAAATTGAAAGCAGATTGAGAGCAACGCAAATCGGAGGCAACCCTCCTTCTACAACGACAACAACTGAAAATGACAATAAAAAAAAGAGAGAAAGGAAAACATTTTGTAATACCAGCGAAGAAAATCATAAATAAAACGCATGTAATCCACGATTGAGTGCTTAAGTTGATTTCTGAGAGGGGAGCGATAAGCCCAACCCTCGGAGAGAAAGCGAAAAGCAATATTTACATTTGCGGTTGCCTGCCATATTGAAAAGTCATCAATCATTTGGCCTCACAAAGTCGGCAGAGCACAAAATTTGTCAGTGCGGGAGAAAAAGTTGTGAGCGCCTCAGAGTATGCAATGATTTTTATGACTCAATTTGCAGAAGGCGGCTTTAAGGCCGACACTTTTAAAGCATTGAGAACGGGAAAAGAGCAAAAACTGGACAAATGAATGGCTGAATAGATACAACACAAGTCAAAGTACTGCACAAAGAAGGCTAAAAAGTTTACATAACATTAAACAAAGCGCACAATGGCACGAATAGCAGACTTGAGGGCCGTCTGATGAGTGCGAATGGACAGAGAACACAAAAAGAAAACTCAACGAGGTAAGTGCAGTCAAAGAAAATTTGTTTGGACTTTTTGCCGAGTGGCATATAATGAAGCACAAATGCACAGGGCACATAATAAAAAGAGTACCAAGGGATACATTCTACAAATGCGCACGAGCTCTACCCACAAATCTGTGCCAGCCCACAGAAACTTAAATGCTGAATTTTCACTTTCTTACCACCGCAGCGAAAACTTATACTTCTCCTTGTGCCCGTTATAAGAAATTATTTCATTAACAACTTCAATTGGCAGTCGTTAGGTGGAAGTTTGTCCTGTTCTCTCTTTCACTCGTTGCAGTATTTACTCAAAAGTTTTTGGCTGTTGGTGAGTTTTATGTGCCAGTAAATGCTATAATCGTGTTAGTAACCAAAAACTTGTGGATAAATGTTTACCAATTGGATTGAAACTAAACTAGCTTGAAAATGAATTCAAGCTTGAGGTAAATGAGCGAATGAGGTAGAAATAGCGTGAGAAAAGAAATTGCTAGTAAATTAGAAAATGTCCTCAAAGTGCTCAGAGTTAATTATTGTTTGAAAGTAAGCCATACAAAACCACGCTTGACGTGTTTCAAAAATTAAAGATTGCATATTCTGTCTAGTTTGGACTTATGAACGTTTCCGAACTAAAATCAAAACATACATTAAATTTTATAATCAAAGCAGTACTGAATAACTTTCTAGAACAGCGATGCCCGGCCTTATGCTTTTTGGCTACGTTTTGTTTTTGTAATTGCGCCGAAGATAGGAAGTCAATGAGCGTATACTTGCAGGCGCGAGGTATAGAAAACGACACATACTCGTATGCAAGCGATTTCGTATGTGAGCGTCGCGTAGAACAAAAACCGGCTTTATTCTTTTCTTTGATTGACGCAAGCAAACTGATCAACAACAGTTTTGTGTGATTTTGTAGTTGCCTTACCCATTTTCAATGTGCTTTTCTGTGTGAGTATTGGTGAGCGCTCTGATCTATGATTTTTTAGTGCATGGCTGTTCTAGAATAACGATTTTAAAAAGCAAAAGAATTATTCTTTAAGTCTCTGTACGGTTTTATTTACCATTATTTCCACAAATTTAAACGCCTCCTGCTTTGATTTATTTAGCATTTTACCAGCCACGTGCAACATTTTTCCATTTATTTGACGCGCCGCCTTATGCAGTCTTCCACACACCCCATCCTGGAAAAACTCGTGAGACCAACGAAACGTAGCCCTGCAATTGAGCCGTGGAGAAGCAGCTGAGGCGGGTGGAGGTAGAGCAAAACGCCGACTTTGCTTTGTGCAACAGCGCGTGAATCGGTTTGCAGGAGGTATAAAAAATGCAATGTCTAGGCAGAGGTACAATTTTTATTTGTTTATCGCAGAGCGCAAAAAAGTGCAACGCAGCTGACGACTAAAAGGCGAAGGGCAAGATGCAGATGCAAGCAACACTCATTGTCAATATGTGGTGTAGAAAGTTTGCTCATGTGTGTGTGTGTGTGTGTGCGAGGGAGTCTATTGTCTGTCTAGCGTGCCTGCACGGGTAGGTGCTTGTAATCAGGTTTGCCCAAGCTCGTAAATTGTATAAAAAGTGAAAAGGATTTGTTGCGCTTTTATGCTGCTAAAGTCATACAAAAAAGGGTGAATGCATAGACATCTTTTTACGGCCCTTTTCTAAAGCTTTAATGTGTTTTAATGAGGTGTTTTATTATTTTAAGTTTTAAGAAGATATTAAAACAGAAGTGCAAGCACTTTAGATATTATATATCAGGAAGCTGAATTATAAAGGAGAACAAGTTAACTATTTTGCAAGCTCAGAAAAATTGTTCATATTAAATCGGAAAATCTTAAAATTAACATTTTTATACCCTTGCAGAGGGTATTATAAAATTGTCCGGATGTTTGTAACGCATAGAAGGAAGCAACTCCGACCACATAAAGTATATATATTCTTGATCAGCATGACGAGCTGAGTTGATTTAGCCTTGTCCGTCTGTCCGTCCGTCCGTCTGTCCGTCTGCGTCTGTTTCTATGCTATCTCCTCCGTCAGTTTTAAAGCTATCCTCACCAAACTTTGCACGAAGTCTTCTGGTACATATACGCTGCACATTTGTCGGAACCGGCCGGATCGGATGACTATAGCATATAGCTGCCATAGGAACGATCGGTTGAAAAACTAGTCTTAAAGAGAAAAACTTTTTGTTTTTAATGGAAACGCCTCCAAGTACGTATTTCTTAGTTTACTATCCCTTCCTTCACTAACTTTGGTCCAAACGGTGCTATCCTAGTTTCTTGTAAAAAACTTGTTTTTAATGAAAACGATAGCTTCTAAACATCGGTCGAACTAGTTCTAGTGAAACTTTTTTTTTATGAAAACGTCCTTCATTGGCTACATATACTCTGCTTTCTTTTTTGGTCATATGAACGGCCGGATCGGATGACTATAGCATATAGCTGCCATAGGAAAGATCGGTTGAAAAACTAGTCTTAAAGAGAAAAACTTTTTTGTTTTTAATGGAAACACCTCCAAAGTACGTATTTCTTAGTATACTATCCCTTCCCATGATTTCACTAAGTTTGGTCGAAATCGGATGACTATAGCATATAGCTGCCATATGAACGATCGGTCGAAAAACTAGTTCTAGTGAGAAAAACTTTTTTGTTTTTAGTGGAAACGTCCTTATCATTGGCATACACTTATTTTATATACTTTCACACAACTCTACAAAGTTGGGTCGAAATGGACATAGCATATAGCTGGAAGACGATGACTACTAGTGGCAAACTTTTTAATGAAAACGTCTTTATCATGGCAAACTATTTTATATACTTTTACACAACTCTACAAAGTGAACGATCGGTCGAAAAAATTGAAATTAAAATTGAGCTTCCTACAAGTATAGGAAACATGTCTCCCATACATGGCAAACCAATATCTCTAACCATCTCTGAGATCTGTTTGATCTTACGTACAGACGGACACTTTTGCACAATCTTAATATACTCTGGGTACCTCTGGTACAGAGTATAAATATCATAAAAACGATTACTAAATATTTAGATAAAATGTAAACAAATTGTCTCTTAAATGTCCAATCTACTTCAGGGCAAACCAGTCTTTTCTGGAAATCAGACACGCCTTTTTGAAAATAACTTTGATAGCATGAACTTTTGTTCATTTTCGCAACGCAGCTGCCCTTAGTAGCCTTTTTTACTGTGTACCAGAGGTACAAATAGTAAGTACTCAAATACTCGGTTGATGTTTTTTGGAAAAATAGTACTAAATGAGGCAGAAATAATATCAGCATTAAATGGAAACCGGTTTTATAATTGGGTCTATCTGGCAGGATATGTAGAAAAGGCCATTTTTTATAGAAAACGTATTATAAGCGAATTTAATTAATTGTTTTTTTTTTCTTAAGAAATCATTGTTTATATCTGATGGAATTAAAAATTGTGTCAGTAATTATTGTAATATTAATGTTAAAAATTGTGTCTAGATTTAATTAAATATCAATGTTCACAAAAAATGTAATGTGTGTGTATGTCTATACTGTGGACGACAAACGATCGGGTATCTGGCGACGAGCTGGGCAACCCCGGTGTAGTAGTTCGAAGCAGTATTTGACAATATACACACTACCGGCGGACGGATTGAAATCCATGCCGGTGTATCCATGTCATATTTATTTTAAATAAATATAAATCTATCTATCTAGTAAATTAAGTTTGTGCAAAAGTCTCCGTCTGTCCGTATGAGCAAAGATATCTCAGAGATGGTAAGAGATAGAGGATTGACATGAATGGGACATATGCTTCTTATTCTTGTAGATAGACCAAGTATATTTTAAATTTTTGCCACGCTCCGCAAATTCGAAAAAAATCATCATATCTCCCACAGTTTTATAGATAGAAGGTTCGTTCTTTCTGGACATATTTAGTATTTGGTATCCAGGATTTTTTATCGATCCGCCAATGGAATGGTGAAGATCGGATGAACGATAGTTTAGTTATAAGGAAAACAAACAATTATGGGCAGCACCGGTCGCAAAGGTGATGGGCAGCACTTCACAGGAACAGAGTATGTTATAGTCGGGCTTGACAGACTTTCTTTCTTGTTTTTAAAACAAAATGGCACTTGAAAGTGGTCAGACGTTTGCTAGAGTGTTCTGGAGTAAATTATTTAGAATGCATTTTGAAGCATGAAGTTAAATCCAGATAAAACAAGTAAGGGAGCTGTAGTCGAGTGCCCCGACTACAAAATACCCTGTTCCCTTGACTTCTTGTGTTTTCATACACATATACACACACTCTAACATAGAATGTTTGAAAGGTCTATCTCAAAAATTGTGGCTCTGACAGTTTTTTGCGCTTTAAGGGGGGAGGGGGAGGAATTTTCCAAATCTGAAACAAACTCGATTTCAATCGGGTATACACCTATCTACATGCAAAAATTTGTGGCGCTAGCTTTCATTGTCTCTAAAAAACACGCGTTCATACGGTCAGACGGACGGACAGACAGACGTACTGACGGACATGGCTAAATCGACTCGATTGTTGATGCTGATCAAGAATATATATACTTTATAGGGTCGCAAATGTTTCCTTCTACCTGTTACATACTTTTGCACAACTTCATGATCCCCCTTTTTCCATTTTCAATGGGAACAGGGTATAAAAAAACCAAACTTACATGTCAAATGCTTGTGAAATTAATTTGTGAATTAAGTGTGAATTGTCAAATTAATTAATCTGTTAGTGATTTTGTGCTAGTATTTTATGTTTACTGGAAGTTTTACTGGTGATCAGCGATTAATACCGAAACAATTTTCGGTTCCGGTACAGGTAATACGACCCAAAATGAATGTTTAATGAATGTCGGTACGGTAAAAGGTTCTACTTCGGTTTTTGGTTTCGATACGGTACCCAGTTCTTTATTTCGATTTACCGGTATAAGTCAAAATTTTTTAAATATTGTAAAAAGTAAATTCTGTGAAACAATATTTAACATAAAAGTTTCTATCTTTTCCTATTCAAGTACAATTATAGACGCTACTTCACGTGTCGTATTTGGGGGTGTCCTGGAAGTCTCCAGAGATTTTGGCATCGGCTGGCTTGCAAATCGCTTGAAAAACTCGTCGGTGTCCCAGAAGTTCGAGGGATTTCATTTTCTTTTTCGAAAGTTGAGATAAAAGATGTGTGTTTATGTATAATTGTCAACTACAAAAGCATTGCTAAATCGCGTAGGTTCGTAAATTCGGTTTGGTTAGTTTGTAGTTGACATGTAAGTCCTCATGATTACATTTAGGGTATTCACGATCCCCAGTTGAGCTGTGGAGTTGTTCAATTGAGGAAATTTTCATTTTTTTTTAATCATGCCAGCAGAATTGTTTTGTTATATTCTTTTTTGTTTTCGGCTTGTAAACAATTTAAAATTTCCTCTATTCAAGAATTCCACAGCTCAACCAAAATCAATTTGAAAATGCGGCTGTACAATTTTGTCAACAGGATTGTTTATTGACTGCGAAAAGTATAATTCAGATGCTGCCAACAAAAAAACCTAACAGCAGCAGCTGTCGGTTAATAATTTATGAAAATTCACTGCTAGAAATTTTCGGGAGATCGTTGATCATCTTTATCACGAGCCATCTGCTATAGCTTTTCGCATCCAGAATTCTGTTTTGCAGATTCCACTAGCCCCCCATTAAGAGGCCAAATACTGAAGTTGAATCAATTATCTTGGAATATAAGATAGTTATTAAAATTTCTCCCGATCGTTTCTATGGTAGCTATAGGATAGAGTCCTACGTTTTGGCCAATTTTGCAATTATATATTTAAAATATGTTTGGCTAAAATTGCATTATGATATCACCGCTAGAAGTACTTTTGGCGGAGGTTCATAAAAGCCCAACCGCTATGCACCGTTGCGTTCAACAAGGACCAAGAGAAATCGGACTTAAACAAATAAATTTTAACAACAAAAACGAAAGGACTAGGACAACATTGACCCATAAAATAGCAGCAATAAATTGCCAAAATACGCGACTGTTGTGTGTAATCTTCGTAATATTTTGTTAAGTAAGTTTTTATGGAAAATTACGTGCGTGAACCGTAAAAATACAGATTAAAAAACCCTTTCAACATCTGGAATAAGGTAATTTTTTTCTGAGTCCAAAAAATATGAATAAATTTTGGTGAAGCTAGATGTTTTCGGTTCGGAAAAAAATGTAGAAATTTTGTTTCCGGAAATAGGTATCCTTAATCGAAATCCACCACAATCAATAATATAGTTTTTTTAGAAGGATTTATAATATAATGTTTTTAATATATTTATAATGTTTATAGTGGAAGTTTTTATTGGTGAAACAGTTTTTGACGAATTTGGGGTATTTTATTGTGCGCTGGGCCCGACACAATTCACGCTTCGTTTCACGAATCAATGTTATTACATGGGATTGCTCTATTTGATTAGTTTAAAAATACTTTTAATATTGAAATAATTTAGCGAAAGATTAAAAAAGTTTGAATTGCTTATAATATTTATTGTGCGTGCTTCCAAGTCATACAGAAGTATCTTTGATCAATGTTATTCCCTGCTCCCATGATCTCTCTTAATCTCTCCCAATTGGACATGCCATATTTTTTTCATAAATATTTAATAAACACTCTTTCTAATACCCAATTCTTATTTGTTGAACAATTTACACACATTTGCTATTATTGAAGCATGCAAAGTACATACTCTCCCTTTCTCTCTCTCTCTCTCTCTCTCTCTCTTTCATTTAAAGCATTCTCCACATAATTTAAAATGGCAAACTTTAAAATGTTTACCAAACGCTTCATCGTAGTTGTAACGTGGAATTTACGGGCCAGCAGCTAAACAAACACACTCGCACATAGCACATCATCTGACTGGATGTGTGTGTGTGGGTGTACGCCTTCTATTTGTGCTTAAACCACCGCGCTGAAAAGCATAGTACACTTTTTTCTTGCTTTCTCTTTACAGGCGCGAAAAGATATGCAACCAAACAGACAGACAGAGAGGGTGAGAAACAGAGGCAGAGTTCACCATTCGACAGAACATTTCGCCCATCTTTGTACTCATTACTGTGGCAAATGCTTTTTTTCGCATCTATGTTCCCGTTGGATTTTAATTAAAATTAATTACATTAAGTGCAGCGGGCAAACAACAAACAGCAGCCCTGAGAAAAACAGAAAGACACCACGGTTTTTTCTAGTCTAAGCTTTAATGCACTTTAAGCGGCTTTTAAATTGAGCTTTCGCATCATTTTTTTCGCCATAAAATTTTGACACACATGCTAAGGGCTAAATGGTGCTGTAGCACACTTTTATGCATCGCTTAATTTTACAGCCGGCCATGGAATGTTGTTTGTTTGCTTAAATGAGCCGCTAGTCGGGGTGGGAGATTTTTTCATGGATGCAACATATGTGGATGAGGAAAAATACTGGTTTTCATTAGTGACCTCCATTTAAGATGGTGACTTTAGCTTTAAATCGGTTGAAAGGCAGCAAAATAATTGGAAATACTTTAAGACATTCTTTAATTAAGCTTGCAATGCTTAAAAGACATTCAAAGCATTCGTAGGCTTTTCTCTTCTTTTTGGAATTCTTATTTATAGATACACTCAGGGAAGAAACGCTTTGTAAAAACTAAAACTATTATATTGGATTTTATTATACCCCTTTTGGATAAAAATTAATTAATAAGCATTTCGATGTGACTAAAATCATATTTTAACACCGAGTTTCAGTTTCCAATGCACGGAACTCCAACTTGAGAATTACTAGCGGTCTCATGCCTAAAATATATTGGTGAATACTTACAAAAACTCTGAGCTCGACCTTCATAGAAAGTTACAATTTTAATAAAATTTATATAGTTCGCAGGTTTTCAGAAACAATTCATATAAAACTCTCTTCTGGATTCATAGCAAAATAAAGTGAGATTGGTTTGGTAAGAAAAGATTATGCTTAACAAAAAAAAAAAAAAAATTATTAATTTAATAAACTTTGCATTGAAGTGACACACTCAGTGATGGTCGAGCCCGGCCCTCAGGGGCCAAGCTCATTTCGATATTCACACAGTCTCGAGCCGAGCGCACGGGGACGCTTGCATGGTGGAACTAACAAGGTGAAGCCTTTCGAGACTGCGCTCTCTGTGTCTGTAGGGCGTTGTGAATGCTTGAAGCGATACACAATACACTAGCAGAGGCAAACAAATGTGGTGCAGTCTCTTTCTATCACACTGGCATACTTATAGACTGACTCTCAGAATATGCTGACGGCTTTGACGCTTGTGTCAAGAGAGCATATTGCGTTTCATTCGCTTGCTAGCGGTCGATGCGGGCAGGTTTAGCTGGTTTACGGCGCTAACACTTAGACCAATGCACTCTCAATTTTAGGCCTAGCTCTTCTTAACAAACCCTGCTTAAGATATAGTGTGGCTGAGGAATATTGCTACATAAAGTACATTAACTCAACATTTTTTTCAGTGTACGGAATTCATTTTTCTTTTATTCATGTTAAAGCTCATTCAATTTTATTAAATGTACCTTAATTGCTTGTTGATGCAAGTGAGCAGATAAGTTCCTTGTCGAAACTCTTGGATTGTTTTGTATGGCAGCAGCCACAGCAGCTTTTGTTTCATCCGTCCGAACTGTGGGGCTTCGATGGTAAGGTCTTCTTTCGACAATATGATCCATCTGCCTATACTCTCTTGGAACCAAAACAACGAACTCCAGGGCGTGATAGCGGCGGACAAACTAAATTCTTGTTTCAGTGTCCCCGTTATCCATTTTCCTCATAAAAATATCAATCTACAAAATTTAAAAAAAAAATAGGGGAAAGTTAACTTCGGCTCCGCCGAAGTTTTGTATACCCTTCCAGTTTGTTTTTCTAAATAAGACTACTTTTCGGACCTTACGTTTCTATGGGAGCTATACGATTTCGACCAAGTTTAGTGGAATCATGGAAAAGAAGAACAAACGAACACGTACATTTTTTTTAAGGCGATTCCATTTAAAAAAAACAAGTTTTTCTCACTAGAACTTCTTTTTTGACGGATCATTCATGCTGCAGCTATATGCTATGGTCATCCGATTTTGACAAAACTTTTTAGAATTGTGTAATAGTATATAAAATAAATTAATGCCATCGTAACGGACGTTTCTATTGAAAACAAAAAAGTTTTTGTCAAAAGAACTAGTTTTTCGACCGATCGTTCCAATGGCTGCTATATGCTATAGTCATCCGATTTTGACCAAACTTTGTAGAATTGTGTGGGAGAATATAAAACAAATGCATGCCAATTTTGAGGACATTTCCATTAAAAACAAAAAAGTGTTTCTAAGGCTACTTTTCTGAGTCTACTTTTCTATGACATCTATACTATATAGATGTCCGATTTCGACCAAATGTAGTTGAATCATGGAGAATCATAGTAAAATAAGAAATACGAAGTTTGGAGGCGTTTTCATTGAAAACAAAAAAGTTGTTCTCATTAAAACTAGTTTTTCGACAGATCGTTTTTATGACCGCTATATGCTACAGTCATCCGATCCGGCTGGTTCCGACAAATGTGCAGCGTATTTGTACCAAAATACTTCGTGAAAAGTTTGGTTGGATAATTTTTTAATACCCTCTGCTAGGCTATAAAAATTAAGCAGATTCATTAAGTAGATAAAAAGTAATTGAATTTGTATACTCTGTACCAAAGGTACATAGAGAATAATAAGTTTGTGCAAAAGTATGTAACAGCACCTTAAATGATAAGTATTTAAGCAACTCAAGTCGAATCGTAGGTCTTTATTCATATATCGACCCCATTGCCATTGCAATGGCCTCCTCGTGGTGTTCCCTGGATACCGATGTTATATAATATAATCGGGAGCAAATGCGAGCGGCGACCCCAACTGGTACAGAGTATAATATAGTCGGGCTTGACCGACTTTCTTCCTTGTTTTTTGGTAGCGGCTTTCATCAGCCACCCTATTTATGAATCTCATATCCACAATATTCTATTATAAATTGTATTTAGTAGCAACCAGGTCGATCAAAAGATGTGGTGGCCGAAGTAATCGAAAAAATGTTCCATGATATTATATTTGCTTATGGGTGAACCAACGTGAACCTTTAGGGCCGTCTTATCCATGTTAAACTACCTTGCACTTGGGAGTTTTGTTAAAGTTATTCCTAAGCTTCGAAAATGACAATCAGCTTCTAACCGAATAGTCTGATCAACTCAGAGACACTTCGGCAAATTTTGACTGAAATTTGCACTTCTGAGCTGATATGCGAGTGTTGAACTATTCTTAAGCACTTTTGAGCGATTTATAACCGTGTGTAGAAAGACTTTTCGCCGCTCCGCGATATTTCCGGTTAAGCGTCTTTTTATAGGCATAGCGATTCCAATAGCTGAGCGACGTCTTAGTGATTGCTTGAGGAATCATTGCGAATTTTTGAATGGCTGCTTTACGCGCAGCAGGGCGACACCTGATTAGCTTAAGCTGAGCTGAGACTTAGCTGCTTCTGAGAGACTCACAACTTATGAGAGACAGCTTCTAAACAACTCAACAAAGCCTCTATTCGACTTCTCAGCAACTCCTTAGCGACTTCTGATGAAAGGAGTGATCTTAATGAAATTCCTGATCTTTTTAAGCTGAGAAGCGACACCTGAGATGGATTCCCGGACGACGCGTCTTTGCGACGGTACCTATAACAGAAGTAAAGCGTTATCCAATCGAATAATTTTATTTAAGCGTTTTCAAAGCGACCACTTAAAAGGCTTTATCCCGTCTTTTAAATGTCTGATTAGCTACTCTGACTTGTTGCGTGAGTTTTCATCATATTCTTAATTTGTCTTTGTGACTCTAAGCAGCTAAGCGACTGACCGGTCGCTGACTTCTCAGCTATTGCGAGCGACCTTTGACCATCTGCAAAATGAAATGCTACATCTTAGCAACTCCTGAGCTTTGTCTGACTTAGATGGTGAGCGATTTGTAAGAGACTCAGCAACATTCGATTATCTTTTAGGATATCTCAAAGGTAGCTTATAGAGAATAATAATATACTGCCAATAGGCTAACAAAGCTCATGTGATCCTATTAAAGCAATTGAATCATCACTTTGAGCGGCTAAGCGGCTGCTGGCCGGTTGAATGGCTCTTAAGAATTCTTACTTTTATTCAACGACTGCACATTGTAATGAATGATTTTTCTAGCTGCTTGTACGTGCAGCTGTAAAACCTATTGAAATAAATTTATTTAAACTTTTTCGAGCTTCCCCTTGATCATCATACAAATTTCATTAAATTAGATAAGAACTTGCTAAAAGTCTCATTTTTCTCCTAGACATTTTTCAGCGGCTTGTCAGTTGACAACATGTCTTCTTACGGCATATTCCCATAAATTATATTTAATTGAAATTCTTTCAACACACACAACAAAAAATTAGCCAGCACAACAGACAAGCGTAAAACTTTCTTAAACTCATAAATTTGTAGCTTCTTTTGGGTGTCAGGACATGGCATTCGCCCTGCCCTAAACTACTCAACATCAAACTTGTAAACGTCAACGATCGTCTAATGTTTCCATGCGTCATAAATTTCATTGAAAAGCGCTTCCGTTGCGCCATTTTCTTTAGACTTGGGCTCCTACCCACCTGCCCGACTGGCTGCCCGGCTGGTTGGCTGCTTGCCTTCTTCGTTTTCCACACATACAAAATGCATAAGGGAAATGAATTGCTTTATGGCCACCGCAGTCCCAGACAACGACAGCGAGGACGATAGGGTTCGCTTAAGAAATATGCAACTGTAAATCAACAGCTGAAAGTGAGCGGGGCAGGGGAGAGTGAAATAGTTGCGGCTGCTTGCACATTTTGTAGGCGTTTATAAGCTGTCGAAAGTAGTTAAGCGTTTTTCATAATTTATTTATGACTCTGCCAGTGAATCACATTTAAGCAGGTTTCATTTTAAGTGCCCTACACACAAGTTTTATGGCTCATGCGGTAATAAAAAGGGATTAAGGTGCTTGTCTTAGTTGTGTGGGTGGCTGGCATACTTTTGAGACATGTTTGCTTATGCAAATTGGGTCCATAAAGTGTTTAAAGTAAAGTGAATGAATTTTCGAAATGCTGCCAAAGTGGGCGCTGGATAATTTTCAAAAATTGTGAAGCTTTAATTGTTTTAGCTTTTTGTTTAAAATTTAAAAAAGCAGATTACACAAGTTTACATAAATCAAACAAATCAATAACCCGCTTCTGCTTAAATTATCTTTTATTTCAAACCGTAAAGTAAAAACCGTACATATATAAAATTGGTCAGTTCTAATTCACATAGCTAATAGGTTATTATTTTTTTCAATAACACTAGCTTACAGCATTTTCTATCCTCTGCAATTTGATGTCATTCCTTTTGTAAAAACACGCGCTGAATCCGAATCTGGACATAAAAAATTTTAAGTAGAACAGATTTCTCACTTAACTAAAAGTATCTCAATTATTAAATAACTTATGATTAAGTACAATACACCAAATTAAGGTTA
The DNA here is from genome assembly GCA_018904265.1 of Lordiphosa collinella. Classification (NCBI taxonomy): domain Eukaryota; kingdom Metazoa; phylum Arthropoda; class Insecta; order Diptera; family Drosophilidae; genus Lordiphosa; species Lordiphosa collinella. The sequence goes on along the minus strand of JAEIFV010000410.1, from coordinate 205,221 downwards.
ATAAAATTGTCTTTCAATCATTTCTGCGTTGTTTTATTTTCCAACTTGTGGTGTGGATGCTTTTTACGAACATTTCGTTTCATTTTTATCACAAATTTCTTTTGTATAATGTAACCTAATTAATAACAAATAAAAAAAGTGTTCATTCATCGAAATCTGTTGAAAACTGTAGAAGTTATTAGCATTTATATGAAAAATGTGCAATATCAGTTTTTCCGTTCAAATGGTATTAAAAATGTCTATGGTCCGTTTTGCTCCGCCGTTTGTGTGCACAGTTTTTCAATGTATTAAGGAGCTTTTAAGGCTCACCACGGACACTATTTGTTCCGTTGTATATTGATTTCGGACCAACTCCTAGGTCATGAATTGACCAAAATGCTGCTTGCTAAACATGAAGTGACATGAACGTTTTGGAGAGCTTGTAAAGCTCTGGAGATCTTGGAAAGCTCTGGAGCGCTAAGAAAGCTTTGAAATAACATATGATTTATACCGTTGTTAAAGTGTTTAATGCTGGAATTCTCTGTCGCATTTATTCTTGTTGAAATTGTTTTATAAAATAAGTGAATATAAGCTAAAATACAATTGCGAAAATGATCCTAACAAGTTTTGCTACGCTTGTTCGGAATTCATTTTTTCAAATCCGCGTAATTTTACTCCATCGCTTCAGACTGCCTATAGTTTCTATTTCAAAAGTGCTCCCAAAAATGTTGCTGCATCTTGGACGCCGAATGTTTTGTGCAACAATTGTAGGTATAAGCTTACTCAGTGGATGACTGGAGCAAAGTAAGAAAATATTTAATTGTTGAATTGCTCCATAGTGAAAACTTCTTTGGACGACAAAGCCAGTTTATCACTCAGATTGTGTTCCGTTTCCTGTTAGTCACAAATTCCAAACTGAACCGATCGACTCATTTGAATCAGACACGATCATTACGTTCGAAAAGTATGGCCGGACCGAACGAATTACATAGTTGGCCAAGAAAATGTAAAGCAAATTATACTGCGCCACCTCTTCAAATAAAACTGGGTTTGTTTAAAAATTTTGTGTAGGCTTTACAAAAGCGGAGCATTTGCATATTTGAAGACCGTATTCTAACTATCGGGCGACAAGGGGTGTGTTGTGGGCAGGATTAAAAACTGGAAGACTCCAAATTCAATTAAGTTGTCCAAGGAAGGAGGACGGAAGGAAGCCATTAGTCACTTCATTCGGAAATTTTAAAAGCCCTATTACAAAGAGCTAAAAAATTGTGAGAAATAGTAAAGTTTGATATTATATAATATTTACATTATATTTAAACTGAAATTGTTCAATTTTTCGATATAAGATTATGGAACGCGCTAAGGATGAGGCGATGGGTGCTTTTGTCTACGAGAGGAAATGATTTATAAACTCAAAACTTACAATTTCAAACAGATTTCGATAAATTAACACTTCTTTTATTTGTTATTAATTGAGTTACATCATCCAAAAGAAAATGGAATTTTTAAAATTTTGTTTGTTAGTGAAAATAACGGTTAAATTAACGGGTTTTTCAAATTATTGATAAAAATAAAACGAAATGTTCGATAACTTTGTAATGGCATCCACACTACAAGTAAAAATAACGTATGAATGATTGAAAGACAATTTTATTAGCTTTAATTTGGTGCATTCATAAGTTGTTTAGTACTTGAGACATTTGTAGTTAAGTGAGAAGATCTTTTTCAAAAATGCCAAAAACGATCATTTCGGATTATCTCGAAATCTGTTCTACTTAAAAATTTTTTATGACCAGATTTGGATTCAGCGCGTGATTTTACATAGGGAATGACAAAAATTTGACGAGGATGAAAAAATCATTAACTATTTATAATCATTAACTATAACTATTTGTGTAATTAATACACAGTCCGGACCATCTAAGCATTTGTAAAAACTTGAGTTTGATCGATTTATTTCTAAGAAGTATTGTTGTATTAGACGATATTTTATTTGGCTTAGACAGAGGTGACAGAGAATGAAATAAACTTATGAAAAGAGTCACATGGAAAAGCTTCGTCCAGCTAGCTTTAAAATCGAGTGAGGAGGTAAACTTTATACTATAGAAACGTCAGACTGACGGATAGCTGGCTGGATGGCAATATCAACTCAGTTTTCAAGAATTTATGAGTTACACATATAAGAAAGGCTGCACAACTATATTTCAAAAGCTAAGACCAGTAAGAAAAACGATCAAGCCCGATTATAATATACTCCGTACCACCAAAAATTGGATAGATTTCTGATACATTTTAGGCTGGATACCAACCAAAGGGTTTAGGAGAGTGAAGTGCTATCCATCGCCATTGCGATCGGTGCTGCCCTGCATAATTAATTGTTTTACTAATAACCAGAGCTCGCAAATAGCAATTGACTCAAAAAAAAAAAAAATGCCGAAATTTTCATAAAACTAAGAAAGGGGTCAAAGGCGATTCACCATATATTTTAGATAAATTATTTCTTTTAATAGGACTGTGACTTTCCAAAATTGGGAAAATTTTTACTATTAGCTAGAGAATATTTTTTTAATTGTAGAAAAACATTTTCTAGATTTTAAAAAAAAACTTTCTAGATTTTAGAAAGGAAAAAAAGTATTAGAGAGGAAAGAGAGTGAGGGGGTAGGGACAGAAGAGGAAGACGACACCATCCGCGTATAACCCTCTACATATTTTTTTTTTTAGGATAATTTCTTTCAGTTGGTCTTCTTTTTGAAATACACATTTAAATTATTTTTTTTTAAATGGCTTGACACAGCCCCAAAGGGCCAAAGCCGAGCCTCTCTCAATCTCTTGGCTTGTGCGCTTCTAATTTTCGCACAAGAGAAAGGGACCTACAGTTTAACGCCGAATCCGAACGGCAGCTTGAGAAGCTTTTAATGGCCAACAGCAGGGAGGCGTGACCGGGTGTAAAGTTTGATTCAAAGAAAAAAAACTTTTCATTAGATGTTCCGAGGCGGGATCGAACCCACGACCTCTTGCACAGCGGTCGCGCACACTAGCCGCTGAGCCACCCTAAAAAAAAAAAAAATATAAAGCAAAGGATATAACAGCCAGAAGGGAAACATCTCCGACCATTTAAAGTATATTTATATTCTTGATCAACATCAACATCATCCCAAATGCATCAAATTCATGTTTGAAGCCCATTAAAAATAGATTTTATTTTACTCAAAAAGTTGTCGAAACTTTAAAATCTATTATCTCGAAACAATATTTAAAAAAATGGATTACACAATAAAAAGGGTATCTGTCGAACAATTTAAAAATTTTTTTAATTTTTTTGGATCGGTCAATACATAAATTTAATTAATTGCCAGAACCACTTAAATTCTACTTTTTAGCGATTTAAAGCTGTCACTAGTTCACATTTGACGCCTCAAAGTATACAATGTCCCGCCTCGTTTGTTGCTCGTTAGTAGTTTTGTGCTAACAACAACAACAGCAGAAGCAACTTGGACTGGTCTTTTTCTGCTATCTCACTTGTGATTTTTCACCAGAAACAAGGAGGTGAGGGCACTACCTTCCTACGACTGGCTTTGTTTTTGCAGCCGTTTACCCCAAAGGGGCCCCCGTTCACCCTCATTTTTTAGAGGCGGCTCTGCCGTCGCCGTGGTCGTGTAAGCAGCCAAGCAGCGGAAATGATTCGTCGTAATTTTCCTTTGTGTAATCAACTCCTTTGTAGGGAATATTTTGTATGTGTTCATATGCCGACAACGACGACGATGACGATGTTGCTCTTGACGCTACCGACTCCTTTTTCGAAGTCGGCGAAGCGGCAACTACCACACGAAGTTTGGTTTTTAGTTTTCGTATGCTGTTTTATAGTTTTTAATATTATTTTTTTTTAGGCACAACAAAGTTTGAAATATTTTCTACGGCATTTTTACGGCTTTTTGATTTTAAAGAATTTTTGCGGTTGAAACCAAATTAAGAAGTTGCAGTCAGAAAGCCAACTGCTTTATTTTTTTTATACTCAGGGGAATTAATGTTTAATAGCCATGCTGCTTTGAATTGTTTGCAGCGTTTCTTATAATCTTTTTTACATTTAAATATCTTAAAATGTGTAGGAGATATTCAACATTTTTATTGCTGGGGACCGAAGGAGAGAGGTCGAAATTTGAAACAAAATTGATCTGCTTGCAGACAAGACTAGTCTACATTGAAAATTTAGTAGCTCCGGCTTTTCTAGACTCTGTTCCATTAAGATCCATTTGGAAGACATATTCTTTTAATATCCTTTTTTTTAATTATTATATCCATATTTCATACCCTATTAATGATTTTCAGCTCCGTTGGATAAAATAACATATAAGATTAAACATATTAACATTAAATAGATATTTTTAGATTCAAAAATTAGGGAAAAGCTAATTTCGGCTCGGCCAAAGTTTTGTAAAACCTTGCAGCCTCCATTGAAAACAAAAAAGTTTTCCTATATAAGACTTTTTTTTCGGACCTTACTTTTATTTGGAAGCTTCATACAGTGGACTCGAAAACTTACGGCAGGAAAAGCATAGTAAATAAGAATATGATTGAGGCGTTTCATGAAAACAAAAAAGTTTTTCCCTCTAAAACTAGTTTTTCGACCGATCGTTCCTATGTTAGCCATATGCTATAGTCATCCGATCCGGCCGGTTCCGACAAAAGTGCAGCGTATTTATACCAAAAGACTTCGTGCAAAGTTTGGTGAAGATAGCTTTCAAACTGACGAAGGAGATAGCATAGAAACAGACCGACGGACAGACGTACAGGGCTAAATAAACTCAGCTCGTCGTGCTGATCAAGAATATATATACTTTAGGTGGTCGGAGATGTTTCCTTCAATGCGTTACAAACATCCGGACAATTTGATAATACCCTCTGCTAGGGTATACAAATATTCATTCCAAGTGGATACCAACAAATCATTCAATGGATCATATATTCATTTTTCATGTTATGCTTACAGGGAGTAATGTGTCTCTGCTTAAAGTTATGCGTAAGCATAACATTACCTCGAGCCAGCTAAAAACTGCAGGTTTACTTAGTATAACAGTCACAAAAAGTTTTACCAGAAAATTTTAAAAGGTATTAGACTTTTATTGCTGATTGACTGGTTTAAAAAAAAACCCTACAAAATATGTTACCTTATTCTTTCTCAAAAAAATTCTGCAAAATTTAATTGAATTCTTAGGTATTTACAAAGTACCCCTCAGTATTTTGGAAAACATGTCGTTTTTAGTTGCTTGCGCATTGCTCAATGAATCAATGACTATACCCAAAAAATTTTCATTGTAAATTTAAGTATGTGCATTATTCAGTTCTAAAAACTCTAAAGATTGAATCTATTAATCTTTTTTTTTCTAGTTCGAACGCTCGATGATTCGATTTACCCCAATAATTCGAACTATAACAACTTCGTTAATTCGACTACTTCGTTAATTAGAATTCTTCATAATTCGTAGTAGAGTTATAAAAACATACTGTAAAAATTTCGAGCAGATCCGACTCGTACTTTTGCAAAAAAAAAACTACTTATTGCACGAGCTTTGTTAGCGAGCAAATTTTTTCATCTACCCTCGTATTTCCAAACATTACATGTTATTATACCCTTGCAGAGGGTATTATAAAATTGTGCGGATGTTTGTAACGCATTGAAGGAAGGATCTCCGACCACATAAAGTATATATATTCTTTATCAGCATGACGAGCTGTGTTCATTTAGCCTTGTCTGTCTGTCCGTCTGTCCGTCCGTCTGTTTCTATGCTATCTCCTCCGTCAGTTTTAAAGCTATCCTCACCAAACTTTGCACGAAGTCTTCAGGTAAATTTACGCTGCACATTTGTCGGAACCGGCCGGATCAAATGACTATAGCATATAGCTGCCATAGGAACGATCTGTTGAAAAACTAGTCTTAGTGAGAAAAACTTTTTTGTTTTTAATGGAAACGCCTCCAAAGAACGTATTTCTTAGTTAACTATTCCTTCCCATGGTTTCACTATGTTTGGTCGAAGTCGGATGACGATAGCATATAGCTGCCATAGGAACGATCGGTCGAAAAACATTCTAGTGAGAAAAACTTTTTTGTTTTTAATGAAAACGTCCTTTTCATTGTCATATTCTTATTTTATATACTTTAACACATTTCTAAAAAGTTTAGATCCCATAGAAAAGTAAGGTCCAAAAAGTAGTCTTAGTTAGAAAAATTTTTTGTTTTTCCATGGAAGCTGCAAGGGTATACAAAACTTCGGGAAAGTTAACTTTCCTCTATTTTTCTGTTTTGTAAACTAAAAAACATAAAAAAAAATTTTATTTTCGCATTCGCAAAAACTTTGCGATGTGGAGAGCAAATTTGGTCGAACAACCGGTTTCAAATCGCAAAACTTTTGCGAATTCGAAAATGGGAGCATGGCTGAATATGTTCGTTATATATTTCTAAAAGTTAATTTTAAAAAAAATTTATTTTAAAAGTGCTGGAGAAATTTTTACCACGTATTGACGCACTTTTCCCCTTATTCTCGTGAACCGATCAACCGATTTGGATGAAATTTTCTGTCATAGCTAAATGACATTTTTTTCATTTACTCACAATACCCATTATTTTCGCACCTGCCTCAGGGATCCGGGTAGGTCCAAAAATAGCATGGTCCACCTATACTATTAAGGGTTCTAGCTAACAAAAGGGTCGATTTTAAAAATTTTGACTTTGCTGTCCTACCGCTCCGGCATTTTTGAACCTAACTCAAACGTAGAGGCAGGTGCGAAAACCAAATAAATTCTGAGCATATTTTATTTTATTTCATCCATTTCGGATAAGCCGTTTCTGAGAAAAATCCGGATCCATTGAACCAACTTTTTTATTCTTTGGCCTAATTTGATGGGCGCTACAACAACAACCTCAAAGGTATCAACAAAAACAAAATTTCAATTTATAATTCTATTTATTATCTATCCAATAAAACAAACTGTCAGACAATATCTATTAGAGTTTTTGTGAAATTCACTTTTTAGCGAGGAATTCAAAAATGAGGCCCAGGAGTAGAAACTACCCTTAAAAAAAAACATTATAGTCGTCAATCGTTTCCAAGAAACACAGCAATTTGCGTTTTCCATTATGGCGGCCGTTCCCAATGACATAAATTTAAACTTTAGTGTTTGCCCCTACCTCGTATCAAAAATCTGGCTGGTCAATATTTCATGCATAAAAACGCCCTTTTTTTTAATTTGACTGGACAATTGTAGAACAAGTTTGGTACCAAATATATCGGTATCAGCGCATCATCTAATCATTCAAAACAAGTACACCGAAAAAAAGCCGGTCAAATTTTAAGCCTAAAACTTTTAGTAAAAAGAATGATTTGAAAATTTTAAGTACGATAAGGCTTGATCAGAAACGCGACTGTCTCCAAAATTAATTACAACAAAAGGAGAGGCGTGGGATGGGTGGTGTTGCTACCCCATTTCAAACACCAAGCCCTCTCCACCTCACCCACGCTCCTTCTAGCTTTTTTTATGTCTTTCAAAGTTGATCTCGGAAAGGATCAGTTTTAATCAGACAAGGCAAAAACCGGGATCAAAGTTTTCATCCCAGTCTGGTTCAATTTAAGGAATTCCGGAATCAACCCATTATTATTCCCGTTTTGGATTGACTTGATCCCAAATATGTAGATACATTTTTTGGTTCAGAGTAAGAATTAGAATAAAAATCTAACAGAAAAAGTCTTATTTCATGTTTAAGAAGTTTTGTTTCAAAAAACGAACTTGAAATTATAATTTGCATCTCAAAGTAGATATGGCGAATTTAGTTCGTTTTTGAAATTGATTTAAATCTTAAAATTGTAAGAACAAATCTGTTTAAATTTAGCTCAAAAGGAATCAGTTTTTGGAAATGTCTTTCAAATAAACTTTCCCAACCAATTAGTATTTTCTTCCAAACTTTAAAATAAACTATTCCATTTGTTTCGGCGATTTTCTTAAACGAAGATATTCCATTTTGAATACATGTATTAAAAATTATTAAATTTCATATTGCTCAAATATATGTATGCAAAATATAACTATAGTTGGCTAGTCATTCGTATTGAATTTTTATGAAATTTTTCAAAAACTTCCATTGCTAGTTTTTACTGGGCGGTAAAAATATGGTCATTTTGAACACATGTATTGTCAAAATGGAATATGGTGTAAAAATCGGTTCGTTTATAAAAAATGTACTTAGAAGATAATATCAAACTGAAACGAGCATAAAAACAGTCAAAATATTAATTTTAAGCAACTTTAGGCTCAAGTTACTAAAAATCTAGACGTGAAGAACTATACCCGAAAACAGATTCGTGATCAGCACACAAATCACCACCAACCCTTTGATATACTGGATCTTGTTTCTTAGTGTAATTATAATCTGTACCAGAGGTATGCAGAGTATATTAAGATTGTGCAAAAGTATGTAACAGCCAGAAGGAAGCATTTCCGACCCTATAAAGTATATATAATCTTGATCAGCATCAACAGGCGAGTCGATCTAGCCATGTCCGTTTGTCCGTCCGTCTGTCTGTCTGTCCGTATGAACAAACAGATCTCAGAGATGGTAAGAGATAGAGGTTCGACGTGTATGGGACAAAAACTTCATATACTTGCAGGCAGATCAAGTTTATTTTTAATTTTTGCCACGCCCCCTCCCGCCCCCGCAATTTAGAAAAAACGTCATATCTCCGTCAGTTTTATAGATAGAAGGTTCGAACCTTCTGGACATATTTTGAAATCAAGATTATTTATCGATCCGCCAAGGGAATGGTAAAGATCGGATGGACGGTTGTCCAGTTATAAGGAAAACAAACAATTATGGGCAGCACCAGTAGCAACGGTGATGAGCAGCACTTCCCAGGTACAGAGTAAGTTAAAGCCGGGCTTGACCGACTTTCTTTCTTGATTTCTATTGATTTAGTAGCTAAGAAACATGATTCGAAGCAAATAATCGATTAGCTTAATAACCATAGACTTTACGATAGGTTGGAACTTTTGGATTGGACCTTCTGCAAAGTTTCGGAGACTTGCTGCTGTGAGAATACTTACATTGTGAGGTACAGGGTCTGTCAAATTTAAGTCTGACTTATCTTCTCACTTATTTTTCTGTTAAAATTAATTGGTTTAAATTATTAACAGTTAAAATTTCTTGATTCATCATCTTACTCCAACCTTCTCCATTTTCTAACATCCAACCCCATTTTGTTGCAATGCATTTCAAGCAAAGGCCCCACTGTGCAATGAATTTCCTCTGAAAATTTTACTTGCAATTTAATTAAATTTCTTTACTTGAATTATTATGCAAAAATTTCTATTATTAAAAGCCGGGGCAGTCAATTTCCAATTTGGCTCTTTAAGACGCTTAACAGGAAGTTTTCATCGCCTGCCAACCCACATCAAGTCTCGGGTCCAGGTGTCTGCCTGGGCTTCATGGCTGTTGACTTATTATCGCGTTATCCATCTGTCGACTGTTGTTCGCCTCAACATTGATTATTATGAAGTTTTTTTTGCTGTCAACGAGCCGCCAAAGAAATCCACTTAATTTCAAAAGCAGTCGCGAGTGGGCTGGTGCGGAGTTTGTGCCCGTAGGTAAAAGTTTTAGCGCCATCAATTGATCATTATTCAAGGTTGGTAGTCACTGTTTGGACTGTACTTTGGAGCAGATTCTGGATTAAATGGAGAATAACTTCATTATGTCTTAAACATTTCAATTAAGTCAAATCCTTAAGCCAGCCTCTTGCACTCATCCGCTTATAGACAAAAGACTTATTCACGGGTGTGTGGGTGTGTGGCTGAGTGCATCCTCTGGCCATATCCTGGCTACACTAATTCAAATGCATAAAAACCTACTCAAGCGTTGATTGTGTTTGCCCAAAGTCTCGTTTCATAATTTTTGCACAAATTGCGGTTTTTCGCCCAAAACACATGACGAACCGCCAAAAATGCTTTTGGCAACTAATAAAAACTCATCGTTTCTGCTCTTCTCTACACGTACATGTGTAAAAATTTACACCATTTCATAGGGGAGCTTCACGCAAATGGAAAGGGACAGGGCTGGGCGGATTGGGAGGCTGCCAATTCGTTAGCCAGACGAGTTTTCCTGGTTGGTCGTTGGCCATTTTTGTTGCCAACTCGACATATTTCAATCACGTAAATTTATTACGTAAACATTTGCTTTGCTTTTTGCACACAATTACGAAGGGCAGCTGTCCAGCTGAGGGGGCAGCACCTCCACTGCTGCAGCAGCAGCGCCAACAGCCACACAAATTTCAATTTCAATCTCTTTATTCCCTCCTCCGCCCTGCCGCCGCTCAGTAGTAGGCTGCCTCTGGCTTTTACTCGCTCGTAATATTCATAATGGATTTACCAATATGGTGAACAATTTTTATTAATGCAAACCAGAAAGAGGGGGAGAGTAAAAAAACTGAGCGGTCAGTCATTTTTCTACTCCCTTCTCCCCGCTTTCTCTATGGGTCTATCAACACCAGGCGGCGGCAGCTGTTTGGCCATGGAATGTTCACATGTCAATGCATGTGTGTGTGTGTTTATGTTGCGTCCTTTTCAACCATTTGCTCCTGGTGCGGGTTAAGTGGGCTTTTGGCTTTTTGATCTTTAAATGTTTGTGCACAGCTTTGATGTTCATATGGTGACCTGCAATGTTGGGTTTCAGTTTTTTTTTTTTTTACAGAAATGAGTTAAAATCATATTTGAGACGACAAGAAAGTAAGGAAGAAACTTTGCGAAAAAATGGAAACCAACGCCACACTTATCTTTAAGTCTGTCGGTCGTAGGAAGGTACTTTTTATACCCGTTACCCTTAAAGTATAAAGAGTATACTAAAATCATGAGAAAGTATGTAACAGGTAGAAGGAAGCATCTCCGACATCATAAAGCAGCGATGCCCAGCCTTATGTTCTGTGGCTAAGTTTTGTTTTTGTAAGATAGGAAGTCAATGAACGTATACATGCAGAGCGCGAGGTATAGACAACGACTCACATGCAGAGCTGGCAATAAAAAATTTACCGTTTTTCGTTGTCCAAAAATAACAGTTATTTACGGACCCTTTGAGCAAAAAGTCATAGATGAACCGTTCACATCAGCTCATGAACGAATCGCACAGTGCTCAACGGACAACCAATGGATTTGTTTACATTTTGCTCTGCTCATTCACTGAGCAAATCGTCGCGGGCGAAGAAGATAAAAGTCATTTGTGTGTGAATGTGTGATTGAGGCGTCTGTTTGGGCTCGCGACTCACACAAGCCACACACAAAAACAAATAAAAGAAAACAAAAGACCCTTTGAGGTGAGTCGTTCGGCTTTTTGCTCATCTACTGACTCTTAATGTGCAAGCGCTCAGTCGGATCGCTGTCTATAAATTGTTATTGAATGACCAAATCAAGAAGAGCTCAACTGAGAACAGTCAACTGTTTTGTTATTGAGCAGGCCGCAAAGACAAAAATGTTCAATTGTTATTTACGAGCTCTGCTCACATGCATACGATTTTGTCTGTGTGCGTCGCGTAGAACAAAACCCGGTTTTATTCTTTTCTTTGATTGGAGCAAGCAGACTGACCAACAACACTTTTGTGTGATTTGGTTGTTGTCTTACCCAATTTCAATGTGCCTTTCTTTGTGAGTAGTGGTGAGAGCCCTGTTCTATGCTTTTTTGGCCATGCCTGTCATAAAGTATACATATTCTTGATAAGCATCAACAGCCGAGTCGATATAGCTATGTCGTCTCTATGAACACCTAGATCTCAGAGACTAGAAGAGCTAGAGCAACCAAATTTTAAATGTAAGCTAGTATTGCCTTCAGGAAGAACAAGATTTCAAATTTTGGACACGGCCCATCCCACCCCGCAACAAAAAAACCCTCGTGCGAGTGTCGATTCGAAAATTTTCCTAGTTTCTGTTTCACATGTCCCTAAAAATTTCTTTACATCAAAACTCGAATTAAGTAATCCCGATTATTCAACGATCAGCCAAAGAACTTATGATAGAGCGATAAGCACAAAAAAGTAAGCTGCATTCAGCTGCTACTGCAGCAGCCAAATACATACTGAGCACACACTTTTATTGTAAAGGGTATTTTACAATCGGCTTGTTTTATTTTGATTTTAAAAATCAAATTGCACATGCAGTTTTCTAAGAAAATATGATAGCATCTTATATCTTTCATTTAAAGCATACATAAATGAAGTTATATATGGTAATTGGATCAGGTATTATAGCAGATTATCTTATAAAAACTATAAGAAAAACTCCAACTCAAGTGATTCTGAAACAGATTTCTTCATGTACACTATGAAAAGATCTTACTTTAAAATGGTTTCCAATGACACCTGCTTATTACCGAATCTTTTCATCTGCAGCACAGTATCTCGTTGTCCAAAAATTCGTTGAAAAAATACAATTTCGAGTTGTTGAATTTTGCAAAACTATTGATACACTTTAATCAGGAACTGATTAAGCTATTTAATAACGTAAATAAAATAGTTCAACTTATTTGTTTTAAGTGTTTAACTTTTGAAAAGATGGAAAAAATTGTGCGTAAAGGACAAAGTTGAACGCATGTCTCTCAAGAATCACTCAAGCTAGTGACTTTGCTTCTTCCGCAGTAAATTAGAAAACAAAAATATAAATTTATTAAGACAACACATTTTTTATTCTCCAATTTTTGTCCTAATTTACAATAATAAGCTTGACTTTGCTGACAAAAGTGGTATTCCTGAAAGTGACACTTTTGGCGCACTGATCTGATTTAGATTTCGTGAAGAGTGGGCAGAGTGATCGACAAAAAACAAGAAAGAAAGTCGGTCAAGCCCGACTATAATATACTCTGTACCTGTCAAAGATTGTGTTCAGGTGTGTGAAGTGCTGCCCATCGTCGTTGCGGCTGGTGCTGCCCACAAAATTGTTTGTTTTTCTTATAACTCGACTATCGTTTATTCTATATATACCTTTCCTTTGGCGGATCGATAAATATGTCGTGAAGGTACGTCGAACCTCTATCTCTTACCATCTCTGAGATCTGTTTGTTAATAAATAATTTTAGTATGTACGCAATTGTAAAATAATGAACTCTTACCATCTCTGAGATCTGTTTGCTCATAATTATTAGTATGCACGAATTGTAAAATAATGAACTCAATTAATTACACAAGGCAACAAAATTCTAAAGAAAACCTCCTGTTCATGCTTAAATTTCATAAGCGAAGGTTGAAAAAGGACAGATTTGTGAGGTTTTTTTTTAGTATTTTGTTGCTGGTTCATTACAAATGACCAGCCTTCTTTACTTGTTTAGAAAGAAATATTAGAGTCTCTTCCACCCATTGGTGGTCTTACACAAGTGCTAAAAGAGGTATATCTCCATTGAAAAAAATCCAGAGTTGTTTGGGATGGTACATTTCAAAAGCTAAGGAGTGGTACTTTCCGATCGTATCAAAGAGAATCCAAACAATAGAATGGATTCCCCGAAAAACGCTCCTAAAAACGGTCGAAATATGCAGTTTTAGCTACTTTAACCTCAAATTACTAAAAATCGCGACGTGATTGACAATTTCTGAAAACGCAGTCTTGCTTGGCACATGAAAATCATCTAGAATCATTAAATACCAACCATTCAAGATACTGGACCATGTTGCCTAGTGTTATGTACGAGGTGTGTTCAAAAAGTATCGCGAATTTTGTGTTTTTTCAAAAATTATTTATTTATTCATGAATATCTATTTTGTCCCCTTGAAAGTAATCCCCATGGATATTATACACTTGTGCCAACGGTTTTCCCAATCTTCGAAGCACTTCAAAAAATCTTTTTTTATCTTGTTCAGCTCTTCCTTCGATGCCGTCTTTATCTCGTCAAGCGTAGCGTAACGTCGTCCTTTCATGGGCCTCTTCAGTTTAGGGAACAAGAAAAAGTCACGGGGGCCAGATCTGGGGAATAAGGTGGCTGCGGCATCATTAGTGTGTTGTTTTTGGCCAAAAAGTCGCGCACAAGCAACGATGTGTGAGCGGGGCGTTATCGTGGTGCAAAAGCCAATTTTTGTTCTTCCACAAATCGGGCGTTTCTGGCGGATTGCTTCGCGCAAATTGCGCATAACTTCCAGGTAATATTCTTATTGACCGTTCTTCCTGTGGCAAGAACTCATGATGCACCACGCCCTGCAATCGAAGAAAACTGTCAGCAAAACTTTCACATTCGACCGAACTTGGCGCGCTTTTTTCAGTCTTGGTTCGTGCGGCAGCTTCCATTGAGATGATTGGCTTTGGTTTCCACGTCATAACCATAAACCCACGATTTGTCACCAGTTATGACCCTTGGAGCAAATTTGGGTCGTCGCGGACAGAGTTTAACATCTCTTAGCAATGTTCATGCGATGCTGTTTATGGTACGAATTTCGCGGCGACCCGTCTCATGTCCAAATCATTGATAAAAATCGAATGGCACGAGCCAATCGATATTTTTAGGTCTTCAGCAACTTCTCTAACGGTGATTCGACGATTGGCCAATACCATTTTCTCCACTTCTTAATTTTTTCGTCTGTTGTTGAAGTGCTCGGGCGTTCGGCCGTCTTCGTCGTTCACATCTTCCGGCCTTCTGAGAACATTTTGTACCACCGATAAGCGTTGCTTCGGTCCAAGGTAGCTTCTCCGTATGCCGCGTGAGCATTCGGAATGCATCCGCGCACTTAATTTCGTTTTTCACACAAAATTTGATACGGTTCTTTGATCCTTTTTTCATAGGTAAAAATCGAAGACGATCCAAAACCGTCAAGCAAACGCTGTCAACAATTAAGTGAACATTCAAAATGGCCGAGCCTGTCGGCTGGTACAACATAACGCCACAAAAAAAATCGAAATTCGAATATACGTAACTAGCGAAAATTCAAAATTCGCGATACTTTTTGAACACACCTCGTATGTATTTATGGTGTATGCAATATGACAGATCTGAAGTGAAGGAGGCAGGATGAACTTGTGGAAGAATTTGTTACGTTAAACATTCTTGGATAATTGTGAATATAAGGAATCGCGATCATATTTGACCAAGTCAAGCACATCCAGTCAAAAACTGGAGCACTAATGACTATATCTACTTTAGGCCACTGGTCTTCTTTCCTTCAAAGAAACTTCTTAAATGCATTAAATAAATAATTATTTAAATTTTAAATCTTAAAATGCAGAAACTTGCAACGGTTTTCATGATTTCAACAGCAGAATTCAAACACTAAGCGGAATCAAAAGAGCGGTCACTCCAATACAAAATCAAATCTAAACGAAATCCAAACTATCCTTAAAATTGATTTTAAGAAAACTTTTAGTTAGACCCTTTAATCCTCACTTATTCTGTGCACTCTGGACATTCTGTATGGAGCAGCTGTGAACAGCTGGTCGACGTAATCTAAATCAAATCTAAATCACTTCCAGGAATACATCTAATCTCAACTCTTCTGTTTTACAATACATACATACATTCATTGTAGTTTTCTAATTTTAAGAAATTTTGAAGAGTTGGAGAGCAACTTTGCACTTGACTTAAACCTCTTTAACTACAAAATTGAGTAGGAATTATTTTAATTGACTTAAGCTAACCCTGCAGTTCCATGCCACAGTACTGAGTTGAGCGGTGCAGAACATAAACCTGAGAGAAAGAAATTGCTCCCATTCATGAGTGATTTCAGTACTTCGAATGTAACTCACACCAGATATACGGATTTTAAAATAGAATTAATGAAATCTCAGCTACTAAATAGGCATTAACCATATTTAAAAGAACTTTATACTAATTTTTTGAAATATTTTGTTGATATATCCACAGAATTTTGATTAATCTCTATAAATATAAAATAGTTTGTCCTCACTGACTTCCTGATTCATTGGCAATCATCGTGGTGAAAGTGCGTACTAAGACGAAGTTTTGGAAAATTCCACCCGGAAAAGTCGGAAAAGTATCGGGAAAGTATGTATTATTTTTCATCTGAATGACTTGAAACTCGGTTTGTAAGCAAAGTAAACGAAATATTTGGACACGTGTTTTCCCGATTTTGGAAAATCCACCCACGCGGAAAATTCCCGGGAAATTCGAAATGCAAAAATCTATCTTTCATCCGATTGACTTGAAATTCGGTTTGTAAGGATAGGAAGTGAAATAATTTGTATTGTGGTTTTCTGATGTTGGAAAATTTGACCTTAGGTGCGGAAAACTCTTCATGCAATTAACGTATTTTCATCCGATTGGCTTCAAACTTGGTTTGTAAGGATAGAATTAAAAATGACGATAACGATGACGATAACGATTACGATAACGGCAACGATAACCTTGTTACTTGAACCCGTTCGGAAAAGAATAACTATATCGGTTTTATGTGGTAGTTTTTAATAGCTTTACTGATCCTGTATAAACTGACGGCAGCATAGCGCCTCGGGATATATGTTAATAATATAAGTATATGGAATCATTGAAAAAAAAATTGAAATTGATTATTCAATTGCATAAATACATTTTTTTGAAACACACAAGCCAAGAGATTGAGAGGAATTCGACTTGGTTCTTTGGGCAGTGTAAAGCCAAATATTTATTTTACAAAAATACATTAATTAATAAATCGTCATCACAAGGGCAAAAGCATACTTCAATACCTATTACCTATTACAAAATGACAAAATATGGCTAGATTTCCATATTTTGTACCAACAAAATATTTTTGAAAACAATTTTTTTTTCTCTGATTAGCTTGCTCTTAGATATATAAAATTTGACTTCACAGTTACATTATGACTTACCCATGCAGGCCTCTACTTCACAGTCCCCGACTTTCGTTTAGTCATCGTTTTGGCAATGCAATTTACTTTTCCTAATTAACAATTTAAATAAATCGCTCAAACGTTTGTTACAAAAATTGTATGTAGCACCAAAGTGAATGCAATTTAATTGGAAATTTAATTGCTTTTGTGGTCGTGGAATGTGACAGGAGTCACCCGTTTTGTACCGGCGCGTTGTTTTTTCGCCCTCGATATTTGTGCGGCTCTTAATTTAGACGTGTCCATCCATTGAAATTTGTCACTCTGCTTTGGGGCTTGGCTTTTGTTGTTTTAATTATTTGCGGTTATATTTATTTAAATATTTACCAATTCAATTAGGGTTACCATTTTTTTCCTGCTCTCTCATTACTGAGTTTGTCGGGGCGACTGATAAATAATTTCAATTAATATAATGTCATATCTGACAAATAGCGTCTGCAGCCAGAGTTAACTGAGGAAAAACCTTAGCAGACAGCACTTTTTCTTCTTTCATTTCGCTATTTTTGGAGTTTTTCTTTTGGCTGGCTGCGTGCCAATTATAAAAGTGATTTCGTTGTAAGCTACACGACCCAAGGCAGACAGAAGACCCTCACATTCACACAGGGCACACACTTCCGTCAACGGGAAGTCATAAGACGTATGAACTTGTCGCCATTTACTCCAAAATGGAGAAGAAGTCTCTAACTCTCTGACAGATTCGCTCCCTCCGTTTGGTTTGCGATAAATTGAATGACTGACGACGCAGTAAATACTTTTCAGACAGCCTCAGAGTGGGGTAAAGAAAATCACTTGGATCAATTTCCACACACACACAAACTCATGCACTTTGAGACGAACAAATTGCGCGTGGTTAGAATTTTCTTTTATAGTTGACATGTTTGCGCCAAACGTAGAAAGGAAAACGCATGCTGGATGTGAATCTTTCGTTTTACTGACAAGGTGTGAAGGGCTTAAGTGAACGGAGGGAAAAAGTTTCTAAAATTGTTAGAAATCCCGTATAGATTACTGGAAATGCCACATTGCTAAATGTTATCGAAGTGGAGAAGATTAAAAGAATATTACTTTGCTCATGACAAACCCTCTGCAGAATATATTCAATATGATTCTTGCCCTGAACTGAGAACGGGAACTTAAGCTGACGATAGTACCAGAAAAGTAATAACGTATGTTCCGAGAGGGAGTTTGGACTTACGAACGTACCAATATTCCGTGACTCTTACAATACAGCTTACTTAACTAACTGCAAATAGTTTCCTTAAAAAAATGTCTCCTCCATAAACCTTCACACTTAATAGTTGCCTCATCAAACTGTCACCTCTACCCAAATAAAAAAAAATTCCTCTTCAAGCATTCATTTGCTTGCCTCCCCACATTCATTCGCATTGTCAGTGCTCCCAAAAGGACACTCACATCCTGAAACAAAGACACCAGCAATTACAGCCAACGAGAAAAACGAAAGAAAAAAGAACATAATTTTTCGTAAACGTTTTTATAGTGTTGTCATGTACGATTAATTGCGGCTCATTAAACTTTATACGGCTGCAGACGCTTAAACGATTTCCTGGCCCGAGCCTCCCATTAGACTTTACCTATATGTGTGCGAGGAGGAGAAGGGTCGGCCAACTCAACGAACCGAAACAGACCCTTGTTCTGACTACTGACCAGGGACAGCAAAGTTCTTTTCTTTTTGAATTATTCTTCTTTTTTGTTTGTTAATTGTCAGACAGTTTACGTTGGGCAAATGCTTGACTAATGGTATAGGGTAAAGCCTAATTTAGAGGTTTTAAGAAGACAACTTGCTTTGAATTCCAATTAAAAATAATAAATTACAAACATTTTTGGATTTGAAGTTTTTAGAGTAGTCTTTGGACAAATTGTTTGAAAATGACAGACAAGATGTCATTGTACAACAAGAAAGAAAGTCGGTCAAGCTCGACTATTATATACTCTGCACCTGTAAAGTGCTGCCCATCACCGTTGCGACCGGTGCTGCCCATAATTGTTTGTTTTCCTTATATTTCGACTATCGTTCATCCGAACTTTAAAGTTCCTTTGGCGGATCGATATAGAATCCCGATTACTAAATATGTCCAGAAAAGACGAACCTTTTATTTATAAATCAGTGGGAGATATGACTTTTTCGATATTGCGGGGGCGGGAGGGGGCGTGTCCAAAATTGAAAATAAACTTGATCTGCCTGCAAGTATAAGAAACATATGTTCCATACTTTTCAAACCCCTATCTTCTACCATCTCTGAGATCTGTTTGTTCATACGGACAGAAGGACGGACAGACGGACACTTTTGCACAAACTTAATATACTCTGTGTACTTCTGGTACAGAGTATAAAAAGTGACTGTTTCAAAAATTTGTCATAAGGTACAGACACAGTATTTTTAGTCTGCAATTGCATATTAAGATAGTTCAGATTCAGAATAACATGTTTAATTAAAAAAATTTTTTTGTTATATAAAATTTTTTTTTAATATATTTTTTATCTTTAGTTCCAACCATTTAAATAAAAAAACAGATTGCGAATACAGTGAATATTGCTTGGATGCAAAAGCTATAAAGCATATTTTGCATAAAAGCGATATTTGCATATAAGCAGTTATCGGTTATATGCCAGTCATTTGCATACCAGCAATCTATCGGTTGTAAGCAAAAAAATAGCATATAAGCAATCAGTTATTCATGTTCATTTTATTTTATTGACAGTGATGTAATGTATTTAACTTATGTGTAATTTAGATATTACAAAAGGAAAACTTAAAATCAAAATTCGTTTCAAATATCGCATCAATTCAGTCATTTATTGGAGCTGGCTCCAGCGTTGGTGCAAGCGAAACTCTATTAACTTCGCAAAGATTTTACTTTAAAAAATCTTTTAAAAATCGTTTGGTATTTGTTTTTTTTCAGCATTTTCTAAGTTAATGTCTGCAAAAGCCTCTAAAGCGTTTATATTATAAAAAAAAGTAGAAAAGAAAAGTAGTCGCTCAGCGAATCTTAACTTTGTAGAGCCTCTTTGGTTGAGGGATGTTTTTATACCCTTGCAAAGGGTATTATAAAATTGTCCGGATGTTTGTAACGCATAGAAGGAAGCATCTCCGACCACATAAAGTATATATATTCTTGATCAGCACGACGAGCTGAGTTGATTTAGCCCTGTCCGTCTGTCCGTCCGTCTGTCCGTCCGTCTGTCCGTCTGTCCGTCTGTCTGTCTGTCCGTCTGTCCGTCTGTTTCTATGCTATCTCCTCCGTCAGTTTTAAAGCTATCCTCACCAAACTTTGCACGAAGTCTTGTGGTACAAATACGCTGCACATTTGTCGGAACCGGCCGGATCGGATGACTATAGCATATAGCTGCCATAGGAACGATCTGTTGAAAAACTAGTCTTAGTGAGAAATACTTTTTTGTTTTTAATGAAAACGTCCTTATCATTGGCTTACACTTATTTGATATACTTTTACACAATTCTTCAAAGTTTGGTCGAAATCGGAGGACTATAGCATATAGCTCCCATAGGAACGATCGGTCGAAAACTTGTTCGAGTGAAGAAAACTTTTTTTGTTTTTAATGAAAACGTCCTTTCTATTGGCATACACTTATTTTATATACTTTGGACACGTTTTTACAAAGTTTTATCAAAATCGGATGACTATAGCATATAGCTGTAGCATGAATGATCGGTCGAAAAAGAAGTTCTAGTGAGAAAAACTTTATGTTTTAAATGGGATCGACTCCAAATTTCGTAATTAACAGTGTATTATGCTTTTCCATGATTTCACCAAGTTTAATCGAAATCCGACATCTTTATAGTATAGATCCCGTAGAAAAGTAATGTCCAAAAAGTAGTCTTAGAAAAGCTTTTTTGTTTTCAATGGAAGCTGCAAGGGTATACAAAACTTCGGCCGAGCCGAAGTTAACTTTCCCCTATTTTTTGTATTGAAATCAGATTGTGCAAAATGCTCCTCATCTTCAATCGCATTCTGATTTTCCTTTAATACGTCTGCAATAATATCCTCGTTCGAAATAGTACTACTACAGGCCAAATTATTGTCGCATTAAATTTATTCGCCGTCTAGATTGGACCATCCGAAGTTTTCGGTCTCTGCGTCTGTCTTAGCAGCCATATGAGACTCTGGAATTTGATCAATGCCAGCCTGAAATAAATAATTTTATTGCTTTTGTATACCTATTAAAAATTGTTTGCTGCTTAACTAAGTCCCAAGCTCGACTAGCATATCGTATACCATCCAAAATATTCAAAGATTTGAGAAATTCCACTACAGATAATCCCTTTTTCAATGCTCCAATTTGCTTTTTTATTAGAACATTCCGGTATTCCATTTTAAAGGAGTGGATAATACCTTGATCCAGTGGCTGTGTTATTGCAGTAGTATTTGGCGGCAAAAACTGAATTTTTATGTTCAAGAATTACGTTTCTGTATTGTGGCAAACAAATGTGTTGATTGTTTTTCTTTAGATCCTTATTAAGATTTATAAGTATTTGTGTCCAAATCATGCTCGTGATCCATGCGCTTCTATTGTTATAATATGGCAGTGGACCATCTCTTCCATTAAAAGGCCGGGGCTTGGCAGACTTTCCAATACAATAAGCTCGATTAAATGTACCATGTGCATTGCACAGGAAAAGCAATGTGAGGCGTTGCTTCTGGGTTTGGAATCCTTTTGGATTTTCATGCTTGCCTTTGTAGCTTCCGTTACAAAGGATTAAATATGCTTTCTGGAGTGTTGCTGTATTATTTTAACTGCCTTCTCCGTGAATCTTTGCGAAGTTAATAGAGTTTCGCTTGCAACAACACTGAAGCCAGCTCCCATCTTGTGCATAGTCTTCATCTAGCTTTATGGCGAACTCCAGTGCCTTTGCGAGCAAGACTGGTCCACTAACAACTCTATTTTTAGAGCGGATTTGGTTGAACCAGGACAACAATGCTGCATCCAAGTGGACATGTGTGTTTTTTCTATCCCTTTTCTTGTCAGGATTGGTGACTGCACGGACCTCACTTGCATTGTTTTTAATGCGCGAAAAGGTGCTGACGCTTGCTTTATACTTCTCAGCATGCATCTTTTGATTGTTGTTTGGTTTTAAGTCATTTAAGACCGAAATTTTTTGTTTAGAAATTAAAAAATGTCGCGACATTGCTACAGTTATTATTACCAGGGCTGCAAACCGGTTTTGAACCGAACCGGTTTGAACCCGGAATTCCGACTATTAATTTACTGTGAAAAGAACCTTGAACCGAACCTCTTTAATAAAAAAAACTGATCCTGAACCTGATCCGAACCTACAGTTTCGGTTCTGTTGAACAAAAATGATAGCCAAAAAACAATTGTGTCCTACTGCCTACTTCTGTTATCTGTTGCGACTTCTTCTGTTATCTGTTCGGTGTGGGTAAATGAGTCTTAAAATCGTCAGAAAAATTGTGATAAGCGGTCAGAATAACTTATAAAGTCCCCAATAGCCTTTGCCTTTTTAAGATATTCGACTTTAAAGCTTTTGTATGATTCACAAAAATAAGAATTTAACATTACATTGGTAATATTTTTTAGATTGAGAAATGAAATTGAACTTAACAGTAAATTATATTTTGAATATTCTCATGTGATCTACAAATCGCGTCCGATGGAGAGGAGCTCGGCTTTGGCCCTTCGGGGCGTCACACGTGCCGCTGACTTACATATTTTGTGGTGTGGTTGTTTAGGACTTTAAGGTGGTCGAGTAGGGGAGTGGGAGTACTTAGTATTGAGTAATATGAGTATCGAGTATAGAGCACTTAGAGTCGAGTACACTCTGTATCAAATACAGAGTATCGAGTACTTGGTATCGAGTACTTGGTATCGAGAACTTAGTATCAAGTACTTAGCTTCGGTAGCTGAGTACCAAATACAAAGTATCGAGTATTAGAATCGAGTACTTAGTTTTGAGTACTATGTATTGATGTCTTAGAATCGAGTACGGAGTATCAAATACTGTGTATCGAGTACTTGGTATCGAGTACTTAGTATCAAGCACTAAGAATCGAATACTGACTAATCGAGCACTGAGTATCGAATTCTTAGAATCGAGTACTTGGCATCGCATCGAGTATGTCGTGTCGAGTACTTAGTAATCTTAACTGATATAGTTTGAGTATGGAGTACAATAATTACGGAGTATCTAAACAACAGTCCCCAAGGCCCCGTGATTCATCATACCTATTTTTTATTTAACACTGTGTAAAGCATGGGCTGAACCAATGTTCGAACCAAAACCTTCGCCTTAAAACCTCGAACCTCAAATTTCCGAACCTTAACCATTGATAAATTTTGGTTCGAGCCCGCGAGCCGGAGCTCCGGAAAAATTTTAGGTTTGCAGCCCAGATTTTTACAGTCATATGTTTAGCTATCGATGAAAAGTCAATCGATAATTGAATTTGCGGGAACAATGTTGGAAAATTTGCTTAGAACCGATTAAAAAAGAATGGAAAATTTCAACTTTGGTGAAAAAAGTTGGCATACAAGCGATATTTGCTTATAAGCTATTTGCATACAACCAATTAAGTTCTCATATTAAATTGGCTCATAATGCTCTCAAATGTGGAATTTTCGCATATAAGCGGTATTTGCATACAAGCGGTTCGTCATTTAACCGATATTTACTGCATTTCATTTAACTTGGAAGATATTAGTTAAATTCCGGTCGTTCATTCTCTGTGCCGAAAAAATTGATACATTGTAAAGTCGTAGGTGGCCGCTGATCATATTGAACATTTCACAAGACAAAATGGTAATAGTAATAGTAATAGTAATTTAAAAACAATATTTTAGCGCCGGTTTCCACCGAACTCGGAAGTTCTCGTCCACGGAAGTCTTACGTAAGCTGCTATCAAGATTTCAAACTAAATTTTTGTATACAACTCTAAAGAACTGGTAACAAGCAATCATTTTTTTAGTTAACGCATACCTCTAGTTATAAATAAAAACACTTATTTTCACTTAATTATAACAATGGCATCTTTAGATCAAATTTGGCAATGCACATAAAAAGCGCGGTAGAGTTGAATGATGCACCTGCATTTTGAAGATTTAATTAAACGACGTTAGAACGACCATTTCGCCCTCTGTGGGCTGTACTCTTTCACTGTGATTCCTCTTTTTCTTTAGTAGATTGTTATCTTTTCTCTCGACTGCAAGGACCTCAATTCGTAAAGATTCTAGATGGAATAAATTTTTCTTCAATAGCGTTCTATTGCGATTTTATTTGTTTTAGCTTGTTCACAATCCTTTTCGAAATTACTCTTGGGCCCCGCTTTATTCAATTCAAGCAATCAGAAGAAAGGTTTGCCAGATGCAAGGTCAATTAGTCGCAGGCTGCAGCCACAGCAAGCAGGTCGCCTCTTGTGAAATTGTGGGACGTTCTTATGCTTCTTCATAAAGGACCTGGTCTTCTGATCATTTCCCTTAATAATTTATTAAAATATAAACAGAATAAAGAATAACTAATACAATTAATTTGAATTTTAGTGGCTTAGTTAAGCAATTCATCGACTAAGTAGGGGTCGATTTTGAAAACACTCTTAATTAGGGTCTGTGACAGGGCGAATTGAAATTCTAGCGAGTTAAGCGCGAAAGCGATTTCCTTGGCACACCTGATAATTATAAAATAAATAAAATAGCACTTCCGTCTCGGTTGGAAACTAGCCTTTGTGAACTGGGACAACTCCGGGACTAAAAGAAAAACTTACACAATCAGTATAAAGGATACAGGATTATTAAATTGTATGCCATTTTGGCACAATTTTTTTAATGCATTTTTAACCCATTGAAACTGCCGTTCATTGCCTTGTAAATGGCTTTTCCGGACAACGAAAATCGGCCGCCTTCAAATTAAAACATCAAGTAACAATGACAAAAACGATTCGTCTGCATCGAATTGTAATTGTTGTTTCTACCCCAGGCCCTTTTAATTTATTTGCAACCGTCCTTCAAGCAAAATGCGGCTGACGACTAAAAAACATTGGTTACAACAAAAAATTCATTTTCGTTGCGTATTTCTGCCGAAAATGTTTTCAAATCAAATATCGACAACTGCAGAGAGGAACAAGCGACCGATGTTGATTGCCTTTGACTGCTGCATATTTATTTGTATGGTCGGTTGGTCAGTTTTTTTTTTCTACTTTTTTTTGTTGACTGCAACTCTATAGCGTGTTTTACGCTCTTTTTTTTGTCACTTTTGTTTACTTTTCAACTGAAATGAAATGTTTTGATTTTTTCCTTCAACAAAAACCACCGCTGGGTAGTTTCTATTTTATTGTGTGAAAATTTAAAGAAATTTTTAAACGCTTTTTATTACAATTTTCGATTTAATTTCCATTTTCCATTTCAAACTGCTCATCAATTGATTTAATGACGCAGCAAAGTATGCAACAGAAATCCAGCATTGTGCATCCTTCACATCCTTTCACTTGAAATCACTTGAACAGCTTTTGCACATTTATGCAATTCACTTATTGAGCATGCAATTTTATGCAGTCAGCTCGAAAATTGCTTAGATTGACGTCACATTTGTTTAGCAACTGTCGCAAGGCTGTTTTTTGGTCCAAAATTGTTGGTTGCTGATGTTGCACTTGATTTCGAGCAGCAGGACAAGGGCGAAAAAACAGCTTTATCAGGAACAATTTAATTGAAACGGAAGTGTCGAATAGGCGACAAGAAAATCAATAGTAGCGAGGCCGCTAGAGGGACAACGGTTGTATTAGTTTTTTTTAACTTTATATTTGGGAAAAGGGAGTCTGGTCGAGTAACATTTTAATTAGAGGCTTGTGAATAACTTGACGGAATAGAGGAATACAGAGACATGAAATTGACTTGCGTGTGGTAGTTCACAAAATAATATCAGATTTGTTTGATGACTTTGGGAAAGAATGCTTTCGTTCAGTGTTGCTGTTTATTTAAACAACAATTAAACTACAATGAATAACTCTTCAGAAAATATTTAATTCTTAGTTTCAAATTAAAAAAATTAAGCGCCTCTCCGTTGGTGAAAACTTAAATCGACAAACCGTAAGCGTAACTTAAACTTCAATACACCCGTTACTCAGGGCAACTAGTGTTTAATAGCCTTTCCCTATGTTAATTAACAGAGCATTAACATTAATGTGACCATTTCAACATTATGTGAGCGAAAAGCGCATGTATCGCCAAAAAGAATGCAACGTTCTTAATAACCTTTATAGCTTTGCCATTTATTAACCGATCTATATGAAACTTTCAGAGATTGTAGATATTCGGCACATGCACTGCATGAGCTTGATATCTTTAAAATTGTAGGAAATATTAAAAAAATATTTATTGTGGGGCCGGAGGGGTCTTGGCCAAAATTTGAAATAAACTTGATCTGCGTAGGGACAATAGGAGTCTACATACAAAACTTGGTGGCTCTAGCTCTTCTTATCTTCGAGATCTAGACGGACTTGGCTGTTGATGCTGATCAAGAATATATATACTTTATGGGGTCGGAGATGCTTCCTTCTGCCTGTTACATACTTTTTTACGACTTTAGTATACCCTTTTTACTCTACGAAAAACGGGTATAAGAAGAAAGAAAGTAAGTCAAGCCCGACTATAATATACTCTGTACCTGTGAAGTGCGGCCCATCACCGTTGCGACCAGGGCTGCCCATAATTGTTTGTTTTCCTTAGAACTCGACTATCGTTCATCCGATCTTTACCATTCCTTTGGCGGATCGATAAAGAATAATGATTACTTAATATGTCCTTCTTCTCGAACCTTCTATCTATAAAACTGTGGGCGATATGGGGGCGGGAAGGGGAGTGGCAAAAATTGAAAATAAACTTTATCTGCCTGCAAGTATAAGAAGCATATGTCGCATACGTGTCAAACTTCTATCTATTACCATCTCCGAAATCTGTTTGTTCATACAGACAGACGGACGGACGGACAGACGGACGGACCGAGGGGACAGACGGACAGATGGACGGACGGGCATGGCTTGATCGACTCGGCTGTTCCTTCTGCCTGTTTCATACTTTTGCACAAACTTACTATACTCTGGGTACCTATGGTACAGAGTAAAAAAATTCAACAGAAACTGTATGACATTTCAACCGTTGTCAAATTTATAAATGCACAAAGTCAACTACCGGCTCAGTTTCGAATTTTGAGTAGATTTTAATTATGTTGTTCAAAAGGTGACAAGTATACCACGAAAGAAAATTTGAAATTGTTTGAGGAGCTCAATGCCAAGTAATTTCAACTCGAAAGAAACTCATATTCTACAAACAACTAGTTTTCTTGTTATTTCATTTAAATTTATACAACTTGAATTCGAAATTCTCGAAAATCGAATCAAAATTCGGTTCAAGACATAATGAGTGATAATATGCCCTTTTCTCTATTCTTTTATATTATCTTTTAACTTAATACTTTTAACATAAAGCGCTAGGCACTTTATTAAATTGAATTTCATATCAAATCAAATTTTAACAACACTGCCTATGAGTTTTTCAAGAAAAGGGATGAACACTATCGCGTCCGTAAAACCATCTATGTTTTTACTTCTGATCTTAGAAGGGCTTGTTGTCAAACGCTATAAGTAGTTCACGCTTGCAAACCAATTGATATAACAAGCAATTGTTAAATATTCCACTTCTTTTTTCTTTGATCAACATTATTTTAAACTCTCTATTTGAACGACTTCATTTTCGAAACGAGTTTTTATTAAATAATGCACTCATCCATTTTTTTAATATCACACAAGGCAACAAGGTTCAATTTATAGAAGTGTGATGAGAAGTCTTCATATTCGGTGAAAATTTTTTTTTCAAATTTAGTTTAAAGTTGCAAAAATTTTTTTAATAAGTGTTCTTTAAAGAAGATAATTTTAAAATTCTGTCCTGGTTTGTCCCTTAGCCCAAGTTTCTTTTATACCAAACGGTTCCAAGGGATACGGTTCTGAAAATGACCCATATAGAACGTGTCTCATAAAAACCAAACCTTTGGCTTCCAAATATGAAATAAAAATACTGTTCGCAAACTTTCTCTTATTTTATTTCTGCTTAAGTTTAACAAGTTGAAACCACTTCGCTTTAACAAATTTGCATTCAATTGCGGAACAAAAATGGCTGGTATACCAACGATAGAGAAAATTAAAATAAAATCCATCTGGTAAAAAATTTTTATAAGACTTTTTTAATGAAAAGGGTTTCGATATATAAGATTCTTTGAGAACACTTAGTTTTTAATATAATTTTCTTCCATCAGTCTCGAAGTATCTCAAAAGTATTTTTGATGTTCAGAAAAGATTACAAAAATTAAATTTTTAAAAAGCTTACTAAAGGTCATCTTCTGGTTTAGAAATTTCTTTTTCGGTTTTTTTAATACTTTTTAACTTAGAAATTTAAAAGAAATTTTCCTAAGCTAATTTTTCAAAATTCGGAATACTTTCGGAGATATGGTCATTTTTGTGAAGCACAATCCGTTGAAATTGAAAATTTTTTTGTACAAACATTTTTAACGGAGGCCTTATTTTAAAAGTAAGACTTTTAAGGGGTATTTGTCTCTAGAATTTTGCAAAAATCAATTTTTTATTTTTGTAAGAGAGGAGGAGAAGGAGAAAGCATAAACGAAATAAGTTTGCCTAATAAAAGCACATTTTCAAGTAACGATAAAAACAACAAAGAAAGTTAAATTTTGGGTTTGCCTGCAAGTGTATCAAAACTATACGGCACATTTCAATTTTATCCTATTTATTTATTATTTAATTTTAATTTTGGTACATTAATAATATTTAATAGTTAGTAGCGCTGCCGTGTGCTTTGGCTACCTCAAAAAGTCTCTTGGGCTTGAATTTATTAAGTTTTATAGAATAATTTGGTCTAAAAAAGACCATTGCGTCCAAATTTCGCTTTTGAGACCTTGAAAGTTCTCAAATTTGTTATTGTGTTTTCGATTGGGTTTAAGTCAGGGGAACAAGCTGGCCAATCCAACATTTTGACTGTGTGCCCATTTAAAAAGCGCTTGGTCTCTCTGATCTTGTGGATGGATGCATTGTCTTGCATGTAAACAAATTCTCCTTCACCATTTCCTTCCTAAAATGGCAGAAGACGATCTACCAATACCTTTTTGTATTCACCACTGTTCATCCTTGAGGTTGTGAAGCACAGGTCAAGCGTTCCAGACTTATGAAATGCTCCCCGAACCATTGCGGATCCGCCTCCGAAATTTCGCTTTGAAAACATGAGTAGTTCCTTAGGCAGATCTCGCCAATAGTGACGAATTATATCTAATTCGTCAAGATTAAATTTTTTCTCATAAAAAAAAATGATCTAAATGAAAAGTATTGAAAAAAGCTTTATAAACAAAATAAAGTTTAAATTTCAAACAGAGTTCCAGTTTCTCTACAATTAATTTTACACAAGTTGAGCTATTTTGTGGTGGGGTTTAACGGAACGGAGCCTTTTTTAAAACTCCTCTAACAATATTTTCTGATGATTGCAGGGTCCGCCAAACAGCCAGTGAGGAGCACGATTCAAATGAATTGCTCGTTTTCAAAAATATACGACGTTTATCGCGGTAAATTGTTTTTTCCAGAGCGATGCCTAATATGATATTCATCAGGATCGTTTAAAAATTTGGCAATAACACAGCGTGATCGACCCATTTTTCGCGATATTTCGCTTACATTAAAACCAGCTTCATTTTAAGCTCATATTCTTCCATTTTCCTCGTCGTTTAACAAACGTCCGCGTGGCATTTTATTAGAAATGCATTAAATGCTTAAAAGAAATAAAAAAAAAATTAATTTACACCAAATTTTTCTCTTCGTTTAGTTTTCATACACTTGCAGGCAAGCCCAAAATGTAACTTTGTGCTTTTTTTTACCGTTACTTGAAAATGCGAGAAGCAATCAGAGTTTAAAGCAGTAGCTTTTATTTCATTATGCTTTTTCCTTCTCCAACGAGGGTCAAAACTAAAATTTTCGAGTTGTATAATTTTGGGCAGGAGTGTATATTTAAGTACGCACACACAGAAAATTTCAAGTCAATCCGGCAATTATTTTCAAAGATATACGCACTTTTGAAAAGACGCTTCGGGTAAATTCACAGTGCAGCTAAAACTTTAAACGCGTTTTTCTCGAAACTATTTTTTCCTTCACGTTTGACATGATTTCTCAGGTTCCAATGGACCGATTAACTTAAAATTTTGTGTGGGCCTTTCTTATACATCCCTCTATGGCCAAAACTGGGATTATGTAAAAATTTTTTAATTTAAAAAAAAAAAATTTATTTATTATTCAAACATTCGAAATTTTGCGAAAAAAAAGTATTTTTTAAATATCCTAGTTCGGGCTATAGCGACATTCTTACCAATTCAGAATCTTGTTTCCATTCCTTTTTCTGATGACTTGAATGGTTGAAATCGTGTCAAGATGAAAGCACACTTTTTTAAACACCTCCTGCTTGAACAGCCTGTAACTTTTTTAATTTTTTAAATTTTTTTCCACTTCTATTCATTTTGCTAATTGTAAACATTTTTAAGAACATTTAAAAGATAAAATTATGGTAAAAATATTTGTAGTTTTTTTTCATTGGTTTTTAAAAAAAGGTAAAAATTTGGTCTCTCTAGAGGCAAATACCCCCTTAAGGGGTTTCACGATTGGCCCACATTCACATAAATATGCTATAAAACGCGAATAAAAGCGTTCAGAACTCGAAATAGCCTCATCATTTAAAGAGTTTCGTACTGCCCGCAGAGCTTTTTAAGGAGGAGGAGGAAAGAGCAGTAAATGGAGCTCGAATTGCCGATTAACATATGTTATTATTGCATCAAAAACTATATGTTTTGTTTTAAGTATGTGTCACAAAATTAAACTTAGACTTCAGACGTGTTTTTCTCGAAACCACGTTTTTCAAAACGACTTTTCTCAAACTCTACTGAACCGATTTTGAATAGGTGGACGCAGAATTAATGTGGCTATGGCCCAACCTCGCTCATTGAAATACAACTTTTGTACACTGCACTGTGGGCCTGAAATCTCATTTTTTGTTCAAAACTCTGGCATTTCTACACCAGACAAGCTAGGAAGCTGAATTTTTTTACGAAATATTCTTAAAAGATTGAACTTAACGCACATAATTTTTAAAAATTTTGTAACATATTGACATTTTAAATCAAAGTTGGAAAATTTTTCATTAAAATTGGATTTAAGCCAAATTTTGCAGAGAGGTATATATAAGTAGTAGTTCAATAAAATAAAACATTTGTCATGATATGTCAAATGGATCTTGAGATATTATCCCAAACAGGTACTGATTTGGACTGCTCACCACACCTAGTCTTTTCAGTTAATTAGACCCCTCTCAGCAATTTTTCTATCATAATAGCCTTGAACAATGACAAATCATAAAAAAATTAATTTTTTAAAAAACGGAAAAAAATATTTTTTTAAGTTCCAGGCAATTTTCCATCACATCTTGACTTTAAAATTACGCTGTAGCCCTTGAAGTTAGAGCTCTGACGCCTTGCAATTTATTTTAGATATATCTTTGTTATATCTTATAACGAATTTTCACAAAGTTTTTCCGGAAAATCTGGAAAATCGTTAAAAAATATTGCCTACTTTTAGGCTGGATATGAAGAATGGTACAACATTTTAAACTCGATTTTCTGAAAAACAAAGCATAACCGCGCAAAAGCGCATACCTCCAGCTATTGTACAAAATTCAAAGAAAATAATAAGCCATGTCGCGAGTGAACTGCAAAGGG
Organism: Lordiphosa collinella; assembly: GCA_018904265.1. Taxonomy (NCBI): domain Eukaryota; kingdom Metazoa; phylum Arthropoda; class Insecta; order Diptera; family Drosophilidae; genus Lordiphosa; species Lordiphosa collinella. The sequence goes on along the minus strand of JAEIFV010000410.1, from coordinate 173,608 downwards.
CACTCCAGGGCACTCGAAAATCAAAGTTGCCATATGAAAAAAAACCCGCAAAGTTTAAGATTTTTGGCATTTTTTATGAAAAATAATGCGAATTGAATCTTTTTTATAATGTTTTATTAAAATCTAGCTCGTACTCGAAAATATAAATTCTAATACCGCCAGCTGTTTCTTTCCTAGAGTCGACTATTAAATCTCCATTTCTTGGAGCAATTTTAAGAATAATCAACTTTGAAAAGCTGCCATTCCAAAACTTATTTGTGGAAAAGTTTTAGCATAAAATAGGTGGAAGTTTTCTAACTCATTTCCGACAATTGTTCTATCCAGTTTCCCAAACAAGAAAGTGGCACTTTTGGCCAAAATTTCGGTCCGCTGGCCCAGTGTGCACTGTAAAAAGAAGTGGGCCATTTCGAAATTCATACTAACCAATTTCCCGTTTTCAGTTTTGCCGAAAACTTTTTGAACAGGCCATGCATTCACACACTATTAATTTTACTATTTTTTTAATGAATTGCGTAACCAAATACAAAAAAGTAATACCAAAATCTTTTCCCGATTTCTTTCGACAAATTTTTAAGAAACAGGTTAAGTTCAGTCGTCTACACAAAGAGAGTTCCCTTATGTTCGATGGAAACAACCTTTTATGAAGACAAAATAGAAAATGGAATTCATTACATTTGAAACAAACGAATCATGCTTGAAGTCATTTTTATACAATTGCAATACTATTTTCCTTGTATAAAGCTATAAAGATAGCTGAGATAAGCCTACAAACTTAAGCTAAGTTCACACAGACAATTAATTCGGACAAATTTCGGTAGAAATTTTGCTAAATAAGCCTAATAGTGCACTTTTTGGCCATATTTAAGCAAATTATTTGTAAATGGAACCATAGCTTTAGTTTTAAGTCATACTACATCTGCCATCAAGGCTATTCAACAAAATTTTCATTGAAATTTCGGCAAATTATTTGCCTGTGTGAACTTAGCTTAAGAATCATAGAACTTTTTGTTGAATTCGTTGCATACTTTTAGGGTTGTGCCTTTATTGAGTGTACCAGCAATATCCAAAGGTGATAAAGCTCTTAATTTTTCTTTTACCATAACAGGCAAAATTGTTACAGTCGTTAAAAATTTGTATTTTCCTTTCAAGCTTTCGAAAAAATGAGCCTAAATATTCTCGACTCATTGCAAACGTCTTGAAATGTTATTTGAATAATATTAACATATTATAAGAACCGAAAATGTTCATTTACGTCCAAGAGAAAACTTCCGGTCTAGTTTTTAATTTCTTGGTGGCTTAAAAAAATCAACATTTGTATCTTCAGTACTTCTACCTCATATGGCAACTCTTTTTTCCTACTTTCGAGTCTAATTTCCATTGAACTTTCTGTGACTCTTTTTAAGTTTTTGTATTGTTCAACAGCTTATTCATTCTAAGTTAATTGTATTAACTTATCAAAACCCCTCCCCTCTATAAAATTAACTTAGTATAGACCTGAAAAGTATGCTGGGAATAAGTTGATATACCCAAATATATTGAAAATATTGAAATAGATTCTTATTAAACTTACCATTTATTGCTGTTCTTTGTTATGTTCAAAAGCCCTTTAAGATTCTTGAAACTTCACATCAATTAATTGGCTTTGTGATTTTCATTTCACATAACTCAACACTTTAATAAAGCATTTAATGATTTTATTTTACTTTTTTTCAGTTTTTAAGCACTAGTATTTATTATCATTAACTCTTATATTAAAACACTTTTACACTTCACATCTAATTCGAAAAGTTTCTTCTTACTAGTTTGAATATAGTTAAATTATTTCTGAATAGCGATTCTGGGAGGTTAATACTACTATAGAAGCAAGCCTAACTGAAGTTCACTTTTTGACTAATGTTCTATTTTTGTTTTTTCCTTTAAAGTTCACAACCATTTAATATTTAAGCGAGCGATATTCAGAAGGAAAATATTCTGGAATCCTAATGATTCGCTTTCGATAATTTATTTCAAATGCAAATGATATGGTAATATTAGAGAAGTAGTCACTATTTTCTATAAACTCTCTACTCCAAACAGTCTTGATTATTTCATACAAAATTCCGTTTCGCCCAAAAATATGCTATAGTTTTTTAAACTGTTTCAAGTATTGTCCTTAAGGTCCTTGCTTGTGTTTCTACTGGTTGACTAAGGTCAGTTCTGTGGCTCTGTAAGCTTTTTTGGTGTAGGTCAGTTAGCGATATGTTGTTATTATTTGCCACAATCTCACTTGCCGCCTGTGAGTATGCAACCAAATTGGTATTGAAAAACGCGACACATTCTCTGTGTGATAATGAATGAAGTGTCTGATTCTCGGACGCCGGCTCTTGGTCGTCAGCAACCTTTCGTAACCGTAATTCGCGCAAAACTGATCCTGAAACGCATTCCGAAAAAATCCACAGGCGAATTTTGTGCAACGAACACGAACCTAACACAATGCCTCGTGCACCAAAAGCGACGACAACAAACGACGACGACTACAACCACATGGCACGAGGAGACGCCGAGACGACAACGAGCCACATTTTTGCCGGCAAATGAATGAAGGAGACAACGACGCCGCACAATAACAACAACAGCGGGAACTAACTTTACAACTTTTTGTTGGCCAAGTAAAAATCTCGGCAAATACGAGGAACAACGACAAATGCAACGAGAGCCGATGACCAATAATGAAGATGCAACTTGAATGGAGGCAAAGAAATGAGGAAGAGCATAGCAGAGGTTGCAAGTAAATTAACTAGAGTGATAAAATAACAAATACATGATGAATAGTCTTCAAATTGTTGCATTTCCTTCCTCGAAAGCAAATAATAAGAAATTAAATAAATAATGTGCCGAAAAGTATGCAAAAGTAAATCAACTAGTACTATGACAAGCTCAAACATGTTGCGTCTCACGAATTCGCCTCAAACATTTGACAACGGCAACAAGTAAAATTCTCCCTCCGAAACTCTACAAACAATTGCAGTAATCTCTATTACTTTGTCCCTAGCCGTAAGCTTTCAGTTGAATACACTTTTCAAAATTGGGGAAAGTCATAAACAATTTGAAAAAACCAGAAAATCAAATACTTAATGAATTTGACATATTCCCTTAGAGATATTTATTTTAATTTTTAATTGTTGCTTAAAAGAATTTTGAAATGATTCAAAATCACAAAATGTTCTTGGAGATGCTTGTAATTAAAAGGATGCTATTAGTATTTTTCCACTTTTTTTTTTATTTTCTTTGAAATTTCCCACTTTATTTTCATTTTGCTCTGTTGATTCTATCTATCTGCTTTACCTTTCAAAGGTCTTTCCTTCTCATATTTCTTCCTACGTTTTTTTAGCTGTTGAGATTGTTCATTATTTTCAGTATTGCAATCCGTTTGGTTTTGGTTGGGGGCCACCCCAAAATGTGTCATTTAGCATATATTTCTAATAATAAATTGAGGAATATCAGCCACCAGAAGCAAAATGTCGGATATCCCAGAAATGTAGGTGCTTTGCAGATCGGTGAAAAAAGTGCTGAAAGTTTCCAAACAAAAGCGTCGTGAAGTCGGGCTGCGGGCCCTGCGAAGAGGCTGTAGCTGAAAAATGGATTATTTTACCAAATTTATTAAAACTCTACTATTCACGAAACTTTCAAAAAAACAACATTTGAGTTGAAAAAGCAAACTAAAATGCTATAGGTGGATACAGAATTTGAGAAATCTTTTCAAAACTGCTGCGGGGTGTGTAAGTATTTCAAAGAAATAACTTTTCATTAGATGTCCTGAGGCGGGATCGAACCCAAGACCTCCTGCGCAGCGGGCGCACTCACTATAATTGATCTTATAAAATAACTAACGCTGAGTTAATGACTTATTTGTGGGGTTTTCATAGAATACATTAGACAAATCAATTCAATTGTGATAAGATTACCTGACAATCTTCAGCCTTTTTTATCAAATTGACATATTTTCGGTATACAAACAAAAACCCCAGGGATGCAAACCATTCGAAAATAAGTACTGGTTCAGTTCAGTGGTTCACACAGTTTCTGTACCGCCGGTTCGGTTCATTACATTGATTTTTGAGCTAATTGAACCACGGTTTTAGTTAGGTTTGGTGGTTCATAAAGGCACTTATGATTTCTACCGTATGGTGACTTTTCGCACACTTTGGATATTAAATATCTTTAAAATCCTTAGAACAATGTTTAAAATTTATGATGTCGAATTTGCAGGATTCATCTATAAGTTTCTAGAGGAATGCCCTTCGAAAACAGAGAAGGTCGGCTAGAAAAACTATTTATCATATTATATGAGAAAAACTCTCCTGGCTAAGATAGAATTAAGGTAAAAAAGTCCTTCAGAAATATGAAAATATTGTCCACTAAAAGACGACAAATCAAATATCAGCTTTCTAGAAAAGAATAAAGATTGATGACCGGTATATTAAGAGATCGGCGGGCAATTTCATAAGACTTACAGGACTGCATATAAAATTTGTGTCGTCATCCTTAAAGGTTAAATCGATCCGGCATTGCTAAAGATCAATTCGGTCTTTCAGTGATCTCCCTTGTAGAGGGACGAACAAAATGGCATATAAAAATTATCTTAGGTAAACGATTTAAATTTCCAAATTAAAAAGTATCATTGGCTAGAGAAAAGCGATCCACGTCTTAAAGCTCTTCAGAGAACTGAAACGATCCGAACCGTTATTCTTTGTGGTTCCTTGTTCGGTTCACCATTTTTGCGGGAGATAGCGAACGTCTCCGGTCATATAAAGGGTTGAAAGAAAGCTGGTTCGAATTGCGGTTAGGTTCACCAGCTGGACTAAGCGGTTTAGTTCAGTTTTAAGCCGGTTCGGTACAAAACCGGTTTGCATCCCTGAAAAAATCAAAGCATAGCATAGTTCCCATTTTGAAAGAATTTTCCGTGGAAGATATTGGGAAAATTGAGTGTCAATGTGATAAGATACACCTAGTGAAATGGCAGAACAACGATGAAACTATAAAGTTTTGGAGTAAAGTAATAGCTTTCAGAGACTCTAGAGGTTATTAATCGGCATGGTCCAACAAGCATGTCTTTAGTCAGGTCAATATTGTAAAATGAAAAATTTAGAAATCGTATGGAAGTGAGCTCGCTCAAGAATACAATTAACCTAGTCGGTATCGCTTAACTCTAGCGATATCGCATAATTAACTCATTCTCATCTCCCTACGGGAAGAAATGGGACACTATGTAATAAATTCTGGGCGATAAGAAAGCGTTACTTCTGGGAAATAGGAAAAAGTCTCTTCTGTGCAATAAAAAAGCGCATCTTTCTCGATATCAGAGAACGCTCTTCCTAACTTTAAAAGAAAGTTCTGAATAACTACGAACTATATAAATTTCTATAAGCTATATACTTGCACTGGTACTCGAGCTCGGTGCCTTCGGACTGAACACGATTGGAACGCCGTCTCTACCAGTTGCACTATCGCACACGATTGTTGCTACATGGATTAAATACTATTTATATAAAATTTTCTAAAAGTGTTCATCAATATATTTCAGGCATATCGTATAGACTACACTACTTGTAATTCTCAAGTTTTTATTCCGTCCAACATCAATATAAAACGGGTAGCTGAAATTCAAGTATTGAATTGATGTATCGCCGATTTCCCTATAAGATAATTGTGGAGAGACTGCTTTGCCTCCCCAATTTGCCAAGCTAAAACCAACTAAATGATTTTAGCACGTCGCGCAAATAAGTTAACACACTTGTTTAATTGAGTTCTCGTATGCAAGTTTCGCTCGCCTGCACTTTACAAATGTTCTAATCCGACCAAAGAGGCGCTGGCGACTGCGCTGCTGCGAGTGAGCTTGAGAGAGCGACTGCGCAGGTGCAATGTCTAAATATAGAACAGGCGAGGGAGAAATTTGTACTTATAACAAGAGCGAGAGTATCAAAGCAAACAAATTTAATTTGGTGGCAGATGGCCTTTGATTTCAATGACACAAAGTCTAAAAACTTTACATGGGCGGCAAAGCGCCGGGGTTCTGGCGCGAACAATGATCAAAATGGGATACCTTCAGCCATGCTCCAATTTCCGCATTAGCAAAAGATTAGCGATTTGGAGAACAAATTCGGTCGAAGGACCGGTTTCAAATAGCAAAGATAGTGAACTAGTGGTTCGGTACGGTTTGGTTCAGTTCGGGCCAGAGCTACAAATTTTGATAACTTTAATGATATGTAGACGGCTGTGGCTCAGCGGCTTGTGTGTGCGCCCGCTGTGCAAGAGGTTCTAGGCTCGATCCCGCCTCGGAACATCTAATGAATAGTTTTTCTTGGAAAAACTTGAAAAAGCTTCTCAAACTGCCGTTCGGATTCGACGTTTAAACGTAGGTCCCTTTCTCTTGTGCGAAAATTAGAAACAGACAATCGTAGAGATTGAAAGGAGCTCGGCTTTGGCCCTTTGTGCTGTGTCAATCCAAATATTTAAAATATTTTTATCTTTCTTCTATCTGAATCTTGATTCTTTTTCTTTTCCACTGATTTAACCTTTTTTCTTTCGCTTTTTACATCAGTGAATAACAATAGATCGTTAACTAGAATTCATATCTGCTTCGTAGGTCACAAATAATTTTTAAAGTGCACAAAAGCTCACTTCCCTCATTTACGGCGAATTCACTTCCACTTGTGGAGACTTTTTCAAATGGTTTCCTCCCAAACGAGAGAAGGCGCGAGAGGGAGAGAAAGAGAAGGAGGGATAAAGCTATGCCCCAGGGTATTTTTTGGGGTTGAAATATTAAAATGAAGGCTACAGTAATTGTAATTGAATAAAAATGCCACAATGGTCATAAAAAGGGACCGACAGCCAATTGAATAGGCAAATCGAAATGGGGACAAGAAAAAGCATGCTTTTTAGGTACTTAAAAAATGTCATCAGCTTTAACGTACATATTTAGTTCAATAGACATTAAAGGGGAACCAATACTTATATTCATTTTTACTCAAACGATTTAATCTTAATTATCATAGTGCTCCAATTTATCAAGTGCAAATACTGCTAACCGGCAAATGCACATCGCGTCACCTGCATTCGCTTGCAATTAGCATAAAAACTGTTTAAATCCAAATTGAAAGCGAATCAACCACCGCTTGAGAGTCAAATTCCCCAACCATTTTTCACCACGCGCTAAGCTTTAATCACCGACAGACAAAAACCCTCGATGTGGGCAAATAATCCAACAAGAAAAAATACCATAGCATACAACAGGGCGCTCTTACTATTTGCTGAGCAAATCCTTTCAGCTCTCTCTCGTCGCTCATGCGCCCAGCGAGCTGCCCTTAAAAAGTCACTCAAGCAACCAATCCCGTTTAGTCTAGGGAACTTTATGAGCATTTTGGGGCTGAGCCAATCAAAGTGTTGCATATTTCCAGGCGCAGAGGCGCAACTTGCCCCTACAAAGTGCATACGCAAGCTCAATGGAAGTTCGGCAAACAGTTTGCCTCGCCCAAGTGTCGATTACTTGGAAAGCGCATTGCATATCTGTAGGCTCAATTACACGCAGAGAGAAAGGAGACCGAGGTGTTTGCTCAGTGCTAGGTGACAAATTTTCAAGCCCAACGCCTGTAAATATGCAGTGATTTTTGTGTGGCAAAAACGAGGGTAATTGGGGTCGTTCTCTTGTCGCTGTCGTTGTGTTGATTTTTCGCATTGCATATTTCCAGGCGCCTCTGATTGCTTCTCTGGGCATTTATGATGACGTTTTTTGCTTCTTCACAGCTCACAGCTCTCGCACGAGTTGCCATTGCAATGCATTTTCGCCTCTGTTTATTTTTTAGGGTCAGCATTATTTGCCAAAGCAAAATATATGTACGAGCATTTTGTTGGAATGGAGAGAAGTGTGAAAATTGTCTTCCTTCGTTGCACTTTTGATTGCTGTTTAAATTGGAGTGGCAAAAATAAAGGATGCAAAAAGAAAACTGAAGAAAGAATATATGGCCATGTCTGGCTGTGGTTGAAAATGATGACTAGACATATTTTCTAGAAGTTTTAAATGGCCAATCAGTGGTCAAGGGAGAATTGAAAAATTAGTATTTAAAAATTTCACAATATTATTGGTATTACAATGCCAAAACGATATTTTTTCTAAACTACCGATCGCTTATATGCGGAATCTAAGCTTATAGTTTAATTTACTTCACTCGTTTCATTAAATTTAGCTCCTTGCAATTTCTACTCATTCTCCAGTCTGCATTTGGTTAATAAAGGAAGGAGCTGCACCGATGTTATTGCCTCTTAAATTCCATGGAAAGTTGGACCTCGACGCAAAGGTTAAGGTTCGAATTGTCTTAACCCTTGTTACATATCTTAATCAATACATATTACAAGCCCCAAAAACAGTTGAATAGAGAGAAGTTGCTCTAGACTTTAAGTAATTTGAGCTTGAAGTTTCTTTAAAGGTCTATTTTGACCTTTTTTAGGAGCGTTTTTTTTGGGAAATAAATTTATTGATTGGCTTCTTTTTGTTTCTTTAGGAACGTACCTCTTCTTAACTCTGAAAATACCTATCCCAAACAGTTCTACCATTTTTTTGAATGGAGATATACATCTTTAAGCACATTTTGTAGGAATCCAAAAATGTTCTATACAGTTTGCAGGTGCCCAAAAGTATGCAATGTGTGGTGGGAAACAGTAAAGTAGACTGTTCATTTGTAAAAGCTTATGGGCCCTGTTCCGGTTTTCGAGTCGATTTGCATCCAAATTGAATAAAGTTGTATAGAAGGAGTAAAATATGCCCACGGTTACTAGATCTGGTATAAAAAGACTCGAATTCGTTTGAGCAACTGAAATCGATTGCTCAATGCAAAGTGAATTTAATTCGAGAGAAAGTTACGACGTGATCAAGTAACCACAGATTATCTTGTTACTTACACACAAATTAATACAACTTAAGCGCGAAACATTAACGTTTACACGAAAATCTAGTCGAAGCCCGACACAGACCCGTATATAACGACTGCTTATATAACGACTAAAACTTCATTTCTGGAAGCTTATAATTATGTGCTAATCAAGTACTCAACCATTTCAATCTCATAAGGCTTTCTGCTAGAAACTGTCGGTGATACTCATCAATATCATCATCATATTTTACATCACGGCCAACGTATAGCCATGATATACATCGGCCGTCCGGTTTTACTTCACTAAATTTGCTGTCGATTTGGACCGGCCAACGATGTACCGTTGTTCCCGTGCAGTTGCGTTTTGTCTCGCGTCAAGGTAATATTTTTGTGTATATTTTTGATACTTTTTCCAATCTTACATTCCTTAAAATTGTTTTAAATAAACGAATTAATAATTTTTATGATAGCTTCAGCAATATGCCAAACAAATCGAATTCACATATTTTGTAAAAGCTGTTCTGGTTTTCACTTTTTATGAAACGCCTTGGGTCCATGTTCATAAAATGCCAATAAAAATAGAAACGACATTTTGAACATCTATATACAACTACTATAACTTGAAAGATTATTTATTGAATAGTTTGGCTTCACGAGCTGATTAAGGTGAGAGTTTTGTCAACGGAAACATTTGGTGAAACACTCAATTGCAAATCGTTCGAATACCAGAACAGCTAAAACAAAATCGTTCGTTTGGGTTTCATTTGAATCGAAGAATATGTGAAAACCGGACAGGCCTGTGAAATTGATTGTCCAGAATTCTATAACTTTTTGGTAAGCTTATTACTACATGGCCGCAGTAACATGCATCAATGAGGTGGGTCGCACGTAAGCTGTCTAGGTAATGCAAATTAGAGTTTTTCAGTATTTTAACGCAGGGCTGCAAACCGATTTAAGAGAGTTTGGAAATGTTGAGTGGAGACTGGGGGCCCACATTCTGTGAATTCGCATATTTTGAAGCTTACATTTTCGGTTCCTTGGTTTTCTCGATTTAGCGGCGTTTTATTAAATGGGGGATGTAATAAAGGCGAGTCTTTTGGTTTTGGTAAATACGGGAAGAAACACAAGTGGTTTCGGTCCGTTGTCGTTAATATTTAAAAGGCAGTTTTGTTTGAAAAAACCCGATCCTCCATAAGGAATCTGTGCAGAAAGGAAGTTAAAAGAAAAAATTCTTAACACTTCCGTATGCGTGAAGAAAATTCGTAACTTTCTCGATCCGAGCCCAAAATCATGAAAGCCCATCCTTAAGCTAACGACCAATTCGTTCATAATTATATTAAAATGAAATGTAACGTAATTTATTAAATTTTATAAAGATCCCTCCTTAATTTCCGCCGAAAATAACCCTTGAAGGATTTTGTGCTTTAATCTTTTCGAAAATCTATTTCTTTTCAGACTTTGTGCGGTGTAAGGTAGTCCAAAACAAGATGCCAAATGCGCATTTTCTGTTCAAGGAACTTTTAATTTGTCGGCTAAAGGGTGTTCCTGGAAGCTGATTTCGATTTCTAATTTGTTCGAGTCAAAGTGCTAAAGTTATTTCAACGCATCAAGAGAGTGGGGGAAAAAAAAATGTAAAAAAAAAGGTAAGAAAAAGAAAGGAGGGGAAAAGAGAGTGACCAGTTTGGCTTAAAGTTGCGAGAAAAGATATTTTTTCGAAGTTTGCAGGAAAAAGCACGATAAACGTGAAGAGTACGCTAATGTCGATTAAACTCCGTTCTAATTGTTGTATGGCTTAAGTGCGAACATTATGTCAATTTAAAGGTGATTGGTGAGAATACCTGTTGAGAAGTTGTCAATTTTACCGGAAAGCTTTTTGAGGGGACGCTTGCGGCAAGTCAAAACTTCTTCTTAACAGTTTTAAGATTACCCTTCAAAGAAAAATAAATAAAAAAAGAAAAAAAAGAAAGAAAAGGAAAAAAAAAAAAAGAAATTTTAATCACCCAACCTTTAAGCCCATTGTGGAACGAACTATGTCAAAATCTCCTCAATTAGCGTTTTTATTTTGTTACAATTTTCTCGAGACGTCAAGTTTCTGTTTTTACTTTTTTGCTCGATCACCTTCATTCCGGCGTAGTTGCTTTAAACATGGTGGGGACCTTTCTACATTCAGACAAATAGCATCGAAATTCACATTATAAAAGAGCAAGTTCTAGTCTCTAAGAGGAAGTACACTCCCTGCTAGTTCAAGAGAGAATGAAGGACGGCTGACTTTTGAAGCGCGGGGAAAAAGGAAAAGCGTCGGTGGCGGCACATTCTATTTGGTCGCGAAAACATAACGCGAATGACACATAAAAACAAGGAATAACTCGTTGGAGGTTGTACACCCAACTGAAAAGAATGTAGTTAGTGTCTTGATACCAACTTCTATTTAGAGTGTCTAGTTTGTTTTAGGTTACTCCAAATAAATCCTTTGTATAAACACATCTACCTCAGAAAAAACTATTCTTATATGAAATTCTTTTAAAATGTTATAAACGCTATTGGAAGCTATGTTGAAAGCAATGAGCGTCAAATGGGGTTTTCCACTATTATTTTTTGTTCCATATTTTGAAATATACTTGTTTTGTAAAGTGATATGTGACTTGACCATTTAACGATACTGTTCAATTGGATTCCTTTAGAGAATTGAAAGTTTGCATAGTTATTGCTTGCTTGTCCATAATGGCCGTTCCATCGTAGCTAAATGGAGCACAACTATAATCTCATACGATTCTGGGACTTTGTGGAGGACTCTGACCACCACTTTAGAGAATTTTCATCGTTCCGAATAAGTTTATGTGGAAAAAATGTTAATGGAATGGTAGATTATTTGTAGACAAATTTTGTTCAAGCAACATCACATATGCATCAACTTCGTCAGCGCTTTCGATAAGCTAGTATTAAAACATTCATCATTAAGCAGTGATAGATCAGCAACCGAAGAAACTTGAGCATAGATATTTTTAAACGAGTAATCCATAAATTTTGATCAGGACTTAGGTTACGTTCTACCTGTCAAAAATATTCCAATAAAAGATCATTGTTTCAAAAAGATTTCTCTCGCCTTTTTGTTTCTGTCCGAGCGATTTCGGTGGAGTGGACGCATTTTTAAATGTTTCCAATTTGCAGTATATCCAAATGGAATAAAAATCCAAAATGTTTTCGCAAACTGATTCTCACTCTTCCGATGTAGAAGAAATGTTTTACAAAAATCGAAGAAATGTTGAAGATGTCTTTTGGCAGACGTTTTGCGCCATCTTAGAAAAGTGATCAAGAAAATTTGATATCGTGTGAAGGACGTCTTATGATTCCTTCTTTGCGTTACAAATATCTGACCAAAATTACGATGCGCTTTGCAAAGGTACAAAACCGAAACCGTACCGGTACCAACGTTTCGGTTTTGTTCCGGTTCTATCGGTTCCGCATAATAACGGTAAACGGTATTCGGTTCAAAAACATTTTTATTTTATCCGGTTTCGGTCCGTGATTTGAAACGGTTTATTTCGGTTAACGGTTCCGGTTCCGGTATGCATCCCTGCTTTTAATTTTACTTTCATATTGAACATAATACATTCTTTTCAGAGTGAGTTGAATGTTTTGGTACGATATCCTAACTTAGAAAGGTGAAGGGCGAGAGGCGCAACAAAATAGAGTGTTTTTGAGTATTTTGAAGGGATGGGTTGTGATCATCGGTGGGCACGCCTTTGCTCTTTCTGCTCCATTGCTTCCGGGAGTTATTTTTCGGCAACTGGTGCCACGCAGACGCATTAAAAATTACCTCGTCACGCACACAAGCCAGACAACTTCGAGACGAAAAACAACATCAAATCTACCGGAGCCAGGCGTGTGCGGCTTCAAAACAAATATATGTAGTGTCGGGCTGGCTGGTGGATTCGCATCGGTTGTTATTGGACTGCTCTCAAAATAAAATATGTGCCCAGCTGAATACACATCTGGTTTCGGAAATGTTCCTTCGAGTATAGATATTTAAAAATTTGAGTTTGAAAGTGGTACAAATTATTTTTTTGAATCTTTTTAGGCACGTTTTGTGGGAAACCTATTGTTAACTCTAGAAATAATTCTCGTTGCTATTATCGTAAGTATTACACATTGTGACACTCAAAATGGCCTTGAAACGGGACCAATAAATTGTGAAACTAGTGGCATCAGGTACTTAGCAACACCTCATTCCCAGTTTTTCTTAATCACCCTAAGTTCGCGTTTAATGGGCTCATTTATACTAGCAACACACAGATACAACATCTATTGCTGGTTAAAAATAGAAGAAAGCTAAATTCAGAAAGAAAAATTCACCAAAGATAAAAGGGTTCACTGCGATTATTATACTAAATTCCCATCTCCAATGGACAAGTGGTTATTACCCCGCCCATAGAGGTCAAACATAGAAACTTGATTGTATGGAAAACCACTCGGTAGGATTTCCCATGTTGTTAAATTTATTGAGATACTGGCCCATAAAACGTGTCCTCAATTGATGGTAACATGCAACTAAAAACCGCGATATTATTAACCACACTTGACCACATCCATAATCGAGTCCACAGAGGTTATAAACTAGACATAAAAATAGACCGAATCACGTTTTTAGATTCACCCACGAAGCCTTAGTTCGCGGACTATGGGCATTTTGGTACAAGCAACTGCCTTAGAACAACATTGACCATTTGGGTATCAGCGGTAAAGTAAAGATCGGATGAATGATAGTCTAGGTTTTCAACTTTGGTAAGCTCCCTCTAAAAAATTTCAAAAAGTTGTTGGCCATTTCTATGATAGCCGAGAATTATCAATAATCTATCTAAATTGAGTAAAATTGGCTGCGTTGGGTGGCTTTCGTTCTTGTTTCTTATTAGATATTCTTGATCAGCATCAACATCCGATCTCGCCATGTCAGTCTGTCCGTCCGTCTGTACGTATACACAAACAGATCCCAGAGTGGGTAAGAGATAGGGGTTTGACAAGTATGCGAGAAACTTCTTTGACTTGCAGGCAGATCAAGTTTATTTTCAAGTTTTGCCACGCCCCCTCCCACCCCCGCAATTTGGAAAAACATCTTATCTCCCACAGTTTTATAGATAGAAGATTCGTACCTTCTTGACTTTAGTAAACAGGGTTATTTATCGGCTCGCCAAAGGAATGCTACATATCAGATGAACGATAATCGATTAATAAGGAACACAAACAATTGGCCAGTGATAAATTTTAATTCATTTTTTGTCCATCAAGCTGATATAAATGCAACAAAATTTATGAAAACAGAAGGGTCTTTGGGTTATATGCTAAGGTGGTTGAAATAAAATTTGGACCATCGCTCTGGCTTGTACATGACGATCAAATTTGAACAATTTGCCCTAAACTAAGGACTAATTCTCTTCAAAGTCCAATTTGGGCACCTTCGGGCTTGCTGATGCTGCCCGCTTGATTTTTTTGGGCTGCATTGATATGTGTTCTGTTCCATAAGACTCATAAACCCAGATATTTTTGCTCAGAGCGACCTCCATAATTTTTTCAAAGCAAAAAAAAGGCGATGGAGACAAACCGAGACCAGTTTTGTAATCAGTGAACAAAACTGGACCAGAACATTTCATTAAAGAGACTGATACAAAATGGCTGTAATAGATGAATCTAGAAATTAAATTTTTTTGTTTGTTGTTGTTGTTGCGTTTGTTGTTTTAGCACCCATCAAAATAGGAAAAAAAAAAAAAGGTGGTCCAATGGTTCCTGATTTTTTTTTGGAAACTACTTATCCGAAACTGATAAAATAAAAAAGAATCTGCTCAGAATCGATGTGGTTCTCGCATCTGCCTCCACGTTTGAGGTAAGCTTAAAAACACCGGAGCTGTAGGGCTGCAAAGTCAAAATTTCGAAAATCGACCGATTTTTTTTCGGTAAAATCGGTATTCTGAGTTAAAAAAAAGGTTTTTGAAATCGGTCAATGCTTACATCTTTTTCCCTGAACCAGTTCAAAAATAAGTGGATTTGAGATTATCGCGTTTAGTGGATTTAATAACAGTACCGTAATACAGCGGGTACCCTAAGTCTTTTTTTAATTGTCAACTTTACTTTGTCTGGGAATCGAGCTCATGACGTTTTGCTGTTGAAGATTGAGAGAGTCTACTACGTCTCTTAACTCACAAGCTACGGGTATGATAAGTAATTCAATTTGACAATATTATTTACTTCCAAAATCGGATGATTATGTCGTATTGCCGCCAAGAGATTGATCGGTGATAGAATCAACCCATAATATCTCTATAATTCGAAATGTTTATCTTCAACACACTTCTGTGTTCTTTATTGACCTCAAGCCAGCTAAACACAGCATTCAACAGAGAATGAACAAGATCTTTAAGGATACATACACTTAAAACGAGAATGAAAGGATAGCTTCGTCTGTGCCAAAGTTTTAATACTCTTGAAACCGATCGTTTTTATGGCAGCTACAAGAAATAGTTATCCAATTTGGACCGTTCCGACATATTAGCTGTGTGAGTCTAAAGAAGACTCTGAGAAAATTTCAGCCAGATAGCTTTAAAATTGAGGGACAAGTTACCGAAAAAACAGACAGACGGAATAAAATCATTGCTTACAAACTTTCCATTCATATAAGATCCAATAGATGAAAGCATTATATTGCTACTGCTGTTGCTTTCAAAAAAATGTATGTCCTTTAATGCATTTAAACGGTGCTTAAGAGACTGTTGAATAAAAACCCCTCAATAAATGGTGAATCATTTGATCCAACATGTGAATAAGAACCTTTTTAAGTCCTAGTGCATTCCCAACTCAACTAAGTTCAGAAATGTGTACAATTTGCACATTCTCCTACAGTACATGTTCCTCTTTCAAACCCATTAAGTCCTTTCAACATTTTAAACTCATTCAAAGCCCACACTTTTCAAGCCACAAAAGCCAGTGTAATGAGCACAACTCCACTGGCAGGAGCTACAGCAGCAGCATGTCATTAGAGCAAAGTAACCGACTTTACTTTTATAAGTATAACTTTAAAGAACAAGTTTCAGAAGAAACAAAAGTCAGAGCACACAGCAACTCTTCTATGATGGTCACGGGCCGAGAGACTGCATCCAACCTCTGCCTATTTGCCCAGGACAAACGGCCAAGGCACGTAAATGCATCCGCAAATACATAAAGGAAGAAACAACACACAGACACACCTAGGCACACACACACACTCACGTACCTGGGCATACATGACAGCTGCAAAACCTAAAGCCTCGAAAGGGAATTGAGTTAGGAAGCCAGCAAGAAGCAGGAGCAAAAGAGCTTAAAATCAAAAGTCAGAAGTCAGGACTGGGCCTATGTAAATAAATGCAATATGCAGGCGCAGGTCCAACCAGAGTGAAAGCAAAAGGCTCAAAAAGACATTTCTTTATTTTTATTTGTTGGGTTGGACAATTGAAAATGGCGCCTTAGTTTTTCGACAAACCCGATTCTGATTAAGCGCATAGGTCGACATCGACGTTGACTCCGACGGACTGACTGTCTGGCCAGCAGACAACCGCAAAAAAAAGAACGACAAAATAGAGTCTAACAAATAGGGTTGGCATTTTGTTTTTTTTTAGCATTGTTGCAATGCTACGGCGTAAGCAGAATTACGTGCAATTGTTTTCTGCAGTGGTTCGTGTACATAAATAAGGAAAGGATGAGGCCAGTACGTTGGGTAAACATAGACACGTTGACTGCATTTCGGATTGAGTGAACCGAGCGTTGACTGACTGACTGAGCTCTGTTTAAATAAATGCTGCATACTTACAGGGAGCCAAGCACTTAAATTCTGTTCCAGAATTAGGGGAAATAGATTTTGGAAGTAGAGACCTTAAAGATGTGGATATAAAAGTATCAAGCGATGTGTAGTGGAAGATGGGGTGTTGTGATCATAGAAAGGTTTTTCAAACATAGCTTCGCCAAAAATCAATATTTTCCCATCTTGTAAATTTTGTATTTTAGCTAAAAAATGCATGTAACTTTGCTCATCATTAGTTTTTGGAAAAAAGTTGTGTGGTTTTTCCATATTATTTTGAAACAAAGTGATTTTTTTAAATTTCAAAAATTTGTGGTGGGAGCCACCCGTTTAAAAGTTAAAAATTCAAGTTTTTGGTAGTTATTCTATATTAAACCAAAAAAAATAATAATTTTTCTTATAATCTGAATAAAAAAAATATCAAATGTCAAAATATCATCTTTGGAGCGTTTTGCTTCTGCCTTTTAGCGTATTATTGCAACATTCTATTCGGAAGTCAAAACTGACTTTTTTGCAGGGACAAATTCCGGTGGCTCACAACACCCCATACATCACTTTTTTGAAAGTCGAGTTCTGGTTCACCAACATAAAGCACTTGTTGACTGATGGGTTGCTGGTCAAAAGTAAGGTAATAAAGAGAAAGAAACTTGACATAAGAAAAAAGCTGTAATTTATTTTGGCTTGGGGCCAATATTCAGTTTGCTCACAACACCCCATGGCTCAGAACAATCCATCTTCCCCTAGTAGTTTGTATCCAAATGAGTCACAAAAACTTATTTGTAAATGTAAAATGGCTTGACACAGCCCCAAAGGGGCAAAGCCGAGCTTCTCTCAATCTCCTGGCTTGTGCGCTTCTTATTTTCGAACAAGAGAAGGGGACCTACAGTTTAACGCCGAATCCGAACGACAGTTTGAGAAGCTCGGCCGAAGTTATCCTTGCAGTTTGTTTTTTTAAATAAGACTACTTTTCGGACCTTACTTTTCTATGGGAGCTATACTACTATATATAGATGTCCGATTTCGACCAAATTTGGTGGAATCTTGGAAAAGCATAACAAACTAGCATTTACACTTTTGAAGGCGATTCCATTTAAAACAAAAAAGTTTTTTTCATTGGAACTTCTTTTTCGATCGATCATTCATACTGCAGCTATATGCTATAGTCATCCGTTTTTGACAAAACTTTTTAGAAGTATATAAAAGTGTATAAAAAAAATATATGACAACATAAGGGACGTTTCCATTGAAAACAAAAAAGTTTATCTCACAAGAACTAGTTTTTCGACCGATCGTTCCTTTGGCAGCTATATGTTATAGTCATCCGATTTTGACCAAACTTTGTAGAATTGTGTGGGAGCTCATAAAACAATTACAAGCCAATTTTGAGGACATATCCATTGAAAACAAAAAAGTTTTCCAACTAAGACTACCTTTCAGACTATACACTGAGAAAAATATTACGTTCCAAAATCATTTCCATGATGGTCATGATTTTGGTTTCGTTTTCCCTTTATCAAAAATGAAAATTGAAAAAGTGGCAATGAAAAATAGAAATATTTTAATACTTTTATGATTCTAATTTTCATAGAGAATTGAAAAGCAAAGTAAAAGCAAAGAGAACTACGCACAATATTAACCACTCATGAACAAATGTTCATGACTTTAGAAAAAGCGGTCTTAGCAGACAAAATGTCATGATGTTGGTACATTTGGATAGGTTTGTTTTTCTGTGTACTTTTCTATGACAGCTATACTATAGCCGATTTCAACCAAATTTGGTGAAATCATGGAAAAGCAAAGTAAACTAAGAAATACGAAGTTTGAAGACGTTTCCATTGGAAAGAAAATAGTTTTTCTCACTAAAACTAGTTTTTCGAGCAATCGTTCCTAAGACAGTTATATGCTATAGTCATCCGATCCGGCCGGTTCCAGCAAATGTGCTGCGTATTTGTACCAAAAGACTTCGTGCAAAGTTTGGTGATGACAGCCTTAAAACTGACGGAGGAGATGGCATGGAAACAGACGGACAGACGGACGGACAGACGGACAAGGCTAAATCAACTCAGCTCGTCATGCTGATCAAGAATATATATACTTTATGTGGTCGGAGATGCTTCCTTCTATGCGTTACAAACATCCGGAAAATTTTAATGCCCTCTGAAAAACTTTTTTGTTTTCAATTGAAACGCCTCCAAGCTTCGTACATCTTAGTTTACTATGCTTTTTCATGATTCCATTAAATTTGATCAAAATCGGACATCTAAAGGGTGATTTTTTAGCTATTATCTTTTTGGCAACACTGGTTTAAACAGCTCACGCACGTTTCGTGTTTTGTTTCACTGTCAAACATCTTCAGTTTGGTCTATAATTTAACCATGAATCGTCTTACAAACGAACAACGCTTGCAAATTATTGAATTTTATTATCAAAATGCGTGCACTGTTACGAAAGTTCATCGCGCGCTTCTTCCATTTTATGGTCAGTTTAATCGACCCACTGAAGCGGCTATTCGGGCTATTGTGTCTAAATTTCGCACCAAATTTACATTGTTGGACATTAAACCACCAACACGCTTACGTAGAGTGCGAACTGAAGAAAATATCGCAGCTGTATCAGCCAGTGTTAATGATGACCATCAATTATCGATTTGTCGCCGTTCGCAGCAATTGGGCCTCTGTTACTCAACAACGTGGAAAACTTTGCGAAAGGATTTAGGTGTGAAGCCTTTCAAAATACAGCTGATGCAAGAATTGAAGCCGAACGACCTACCGCAACATAGAATTTTTGGTAAATGGGCTCTTGGAAAGCTGGCCGAAGATCCACTTTTTTACCGACAAATTGTGTTCAGCGACGAAGCTCATTTTTGGCTAAATGTGTACGTAAATAAGCAGAATTGTCGATGTTGGAGTGAATATCAGCCAGAAGCATTGCAAGAGCTACCAATACATCCAGAAAAAGTCACAGTTTGGTGCGGTTTATGGGCTGGTGGCATCATTGCACCGTACTTCTTTAAAGATGATGTGAATCGTAACGTAACTGTGAATGGTGAGCGCTACCGTGAGATGATATCCAACTTTTTTTCAATTTTATTATCTATAATACAACAGGAATCTATTAAGGGGGCACCCTTTCTAAATTTCAATTTTGTTTTTGATAAGTGCACCCTAATGCACATATACGGATGACAAGGTGCTGTTGACGGGCTTTCCAAATATATGATCGACAATATAAAATCTTTGGAAAATCACTGATAAGACATTTAATGACGTCAGGCAAGAGCAATTATATGAATGTACTTATTATGGCCGGGTGGGGTACAGTGTGTGTGCGGCGGTGCAAGAGATCGTGGGCTCGTGCCCCGCTCGGAGATAATTAGAAGACCACAAGCCTAGGTGATTGAGAAGGATCTAGCTCGCAATGTGCGGATCGGTCGGGCTTTCGGTTATCTATTACAGAATGTCGGATGGTTAACTAAAACAGCCAAGCCGATGGCCGCCTGAAATCGCCCGGCGGATGGGTGAATTTTGCTGTGCGGCTAGGGCAGGCCGATAGTTACTGTGGAGAGACTGGTTTGCCTCCCCAATTGGCCAAGTTAACCGAACGAAAAAAAATTAACACGGCGCGCAAATAATTTAACAAGTCTTGTTTAATTGAGTGCAAGTGTCGTTCGCCTGCACTTTACAAATGTTCTAATGCGACCTAAGCGTCGCTGGCGACTGCGCTGCTGCGAGTGAGCTTAAGAGAGCGACTGCGTAGCTGCAATGTCTAAATATAGAACAGGCGAGGGAGAAATATGTATAACAAGAGCAAGTATAAAAGCAAACAAACATAACTTGGTGGCAGATGGCCATTGATTTGGTTGACATTAATTATAGGTTATAGTTATAGAAACTTTATATGGTCGGCAAAGCGCAGGGGTTCTGGCCAGAACAGTTACCCTTAGCTGACTGCCGGATGGTTGACTATATTTGTATGAGCGAACCGGTCACCTGGCGGCTTGCTTTCGGCAGTACCCAGAACAGAAAAACCTACGGGGTCAAAAATATTCGATTTTGGGATCCATAAACACAGATTTAAATGTCGATTATAGTCGAAATATAGAAAGCTTTGGCTGGGACATTATTGTTGTTTGCTTTACACCAATGACTCCCCAAAGGCGAAAAATTATGACTTAAATTGTTCTTAAAAGTGGAAAGCGTCATTCCAGCCTTAACACTTTCAAATGCAAATTTTTCGTTCGTTTGCTTTATATATTTTGGCTATTTTAAAGGTAAATGCTTGATAGCGGCACCCTTATGTGCGATTTTTACAATGTGATGCCAAGCTGTCGCTGCACGAAAAGGAATGATGGAAAATCTTGAATTGAAAAACGAAATGTGGGCCTACAGAATTTTTTGATTTTTTTCTTAACTTTTGCGCAGCAATTACGAACAAACCCGCAAAAGGAAGTATTCTATTTGGTCCAGTCGATTTTAAGTTGTAAGCACACTAACAAAAAACGATCCATTTTTATTTATCCAGATAAAAACCAATTAATTTCACTTACAATTTTTGATGTACGAAAAAATAATTGCATTCCCTTATTAATTGTATTGCTATTGAAAAATTACTTTTAAATACTTTGTTTACTTCATTTCCAAAAATCTATATTTAGTTAAATAATTTCCATTGATTGTTGATCACATGTCACACACATGCAATTGCCTCTTTATTCAGTAAGCACGGAACTGTTCAATTGACCATATCGTTTTGTCGCTGGAGTACAATGAAATTGCATTTGCTATTTCTGCTTGTACTATTTATAAAAACAACCAATGTGGTACATTTATTTCCTCCAACTTCCTTTATGATGTTCTTTCCATAATCTAACTTTTTTCAGATGGCCAAAGTCACGATGCTAAACAGTTACTGCAGCGATTACAATCGTAGTTATGTCTCCAATTTGACAATGTTTACTAAAAACAACAGAATGTATATGGAATTGGATCTGATTTCTACACTGCAGTCCGACTTAAAGATGAACTTGGGTTTCCATATACGCACCAAAGACTCGTCGAGTTATCAAAAAGTGTTTCAATATAAATTCGATATGTGTGGTATGTTGGCAACGACAAAGATAAATATGTTCAAGAGATGGTTCTCGACCCTGTTTAAATACGGGAATTTTAATAGATCTTGTCCAGTGTTGCCGAAACATTATTTTTTAAGAGGTTATACTTTTGATGAATTGATTGTGCCGACTTTCTTAAGTGGCGGAATCTATCGATTAGATTTTCAAATAATTCAACAAAAGGATCACGGTAGACGCAAAGACCTCGTGGCGGCTTGTACTTTTGAATTGGAACTAAAGTAAATGTGATTAAAATGAAATTGATTCTTTTAAATGATGGGAAGGGAAAAATACTCTCATTTGAATAAATTCCAAATAAACTCGCTGTTGGGCTGGGTTTTGCTTACTTTATGATTGACTCGAAAATCACGAAAAAGTTTCGCTGGGTTCACTTAAATCTACTTAAAAATTAAGGCGCGATTTTCAGAAAATCGATTGTATTGAGTTATGACAGTTTTTTTAGGTAAGTGAGCAAAGTACAAAATTCAAACAAATTTAAAATGAAATTCATAGGAAGACTTAAAATAGAATCTTATACTGTAACTTCCAATTTTCCCAAATTTTGAAACGACTTTATTTTATGTTCGATTGAACTAGTTTTAAAAAATATTATCCCCCAATTATGTTTAAAAAAAATAAACATTTTTATGTCAATTTTTCACGGAGCGATTGCCGTCCGTCCAATCCATTCTGCGACCAGAACAGTTTGATGCAAATTTACATTTGCATAAGTTCTTTGTTTGTCTAAATACCAGCATTTGGAAATTATTTTAATGTGTATAATTATTTCCTCTGATGGTCTATCAAATTGCCAAACAGCCAGTAAACATTCGACTGTTCGATTTGCCTCAGTCGTTATTAGCAAAATGAAACTATATCATATATTTACTCTATTACTATTGGTCAAAACAACTAAAGTGGTAAGTTAGTGACAAACTTCCTATTCAATTCTCTTCAATACTCATACTGTTTTCAGTTGGCCAAAGTCACCATGTTAAACAGTCTTTGCAGCGACTACAATCGCAGCTATGTCACCAATTTAACAATGTTTACTGAAAACTCAAGGATGTATCTAGAAGTGGATTTAGTTACTCCATTGAAAGCCGGTTTAAAAATGAACTTGGAGTTTCTTATACGCACCGGAAACTCAAAGAGCTATCAAAAGGTCTTTCACTATAAATTGGATATGTGCAGCATGTTGGCGAGTCAAAAAAATAATATGTTCAAGAAGTGGTTCTCGACATTTTTCCAATATGGGAACTTTGATAAATGTTGTCCAGTTTTTCCGAAACATTACTATCTGAGAGGATATAACTTTGATGAATTGATTGTTCCGACATTTCTTATTAGCGGCTTGTATCGCATTCCATTTCAAATGCTACAACAAAGGGATCAGGTTAGACGTAACGATTTGATAGCAGCTTGTATGTTCGAAGTAGAAATTAAATAAGTGAGATTAAGAAGAGCAACAGCTTTAAGTATATACAAATTTTGAAATAGATGAGCTTACCTAACTAGAATTAAGATATTTTAAGCAGTTGCAAGATGCAAGCTAGAAATTAGAAAATAGAAAGATAAAAAGAGCTGCTGAATGTTAAAAAAGGGATAGTTTCAGACTGGTTCGGCACTTAAAATTGGTTCCTTTTGGAACCCAATCCCGTGTGAATAGTCGATCTGTCTCAAAACTGCATGATTACTTTTTTTTTAAATGTAAGTACAGTCTAATTAAAACCATGTGAACATTTTAATAGAGATAGTTTACGAAATTAAACTACATTCCCAGTCGAACTTGACTGCATGCCAGAAGCTTCTAGTATACAACTTTAGCCACTCAGAAGTAGTTGCAAAAACCTGCTGTCTTCCTTACACTTTTGTATAGGGGCGAAACGCAGCAGGACTGTTCTATTACAAGCGACGTTTGCATGGGTTGTTGTTGTTTCAACTTCGTAAAAACGCTCGGCACTCTGTGCTCCATGCTGAATGCGTGCCATTAGAAGGGACGTTTGCATGTTATGCAGATTTTATACCTTCCAACATACAGCAAAAAGAACATGTTTGGAAAAAGCGAACGGTCGTCTATCGTTCGGTCCTCATTTCGCACATTGGCTTCCAAGAGCACGGGAGCTGCTTGCATGTTGTGCTAACTTTTTCGCTTCTAACCT
The DNA here is from genome assembly GCA_018904265.1 of Lordiphosa collinella. Classification (NCBI taxonomy): domain Eukaryota; kingdom Metazoa; phylum Arthropoda; class Insecta; order Diptera; family Drosophilidae; genus Lordiphosa; species Lordiphosa collinella. The sequence goes on along the minus strand of JAEIFV010000410.1, from coordinate 149,611 downwards.
AATGGAACGTGCATCAGTTTTCATACAGATTATTTGCCTCCTATCATACTGCAAAAGTTGGTAGTGCTTTCTTTCAGTAAAAAGAAGTATGCCAGAAAGTATTCTTTTGGGAACCACGTCCCGACAAATCCGACTGGGTATGCATATTTTCCATACGACTTCCAAGAATTTCGGAAAAAATATGAAAATTTGTATCGATTGAGAAGATCCGAAATTCCCTGGATAATGCAGTCTATTAGAGACCTACACGAGTACGTAAGATAGTAATCGAGTAGTACTCGCCAAGTACGATTACAAATGAGTACGATTACCTAGGTGTCAATTCGGCACCGTAGCACCGTGGCATCGTGGGAACCGGTGCGTTTTAATAATTTTACTCAGTTTTGTTTAACGAAAATTTGTATTCTCGAGCTACTTCTACATCGTAACGTTCGTTATTATGGACATATCCAAAAAGAAAGAGTCTGTAGAATATAAGCGAATTGAAGCAATTGGTTCCAGCGACGTGTGAAAATTCTTCGACAAATTGCAGAGGCCAATACTTGTTGGCTATGTGCTGTAAAAGGGATGTGAAAAATTTTAAATTTCCCCAAGGATTAGTCCATCAAATCTGCGAAAGCATGTTTGTTACAAGCGCTAAAGCACCAGTGAAATATTAATCTGGCAAAAATGAGTATTTTAAGTTACTCATGATTTCGGCATAGTGTAATCACTCGTGCAGGTCTCTACAGTCAATATTTTGTAAAAAATTATTATTTTCATTCATCATAAAGAGAAAGGGACGTATAGAAAACGTGAAAAAGGAAAGAGACAAATGGGATCATGAAGTTGTCAAAATTGTAAATATTAAATTCTTGTCAGCATCAACAGCCGAGTCATTGTCTGTTGTTTGTCGTCTATCGTCTGTGTCGGTATGAACGCGTCTAGAGGCTAGGCTAGAGCCAAAAATTTCATTGATTTATAAAAATGTTGTTCAAATTGTGCACATTTTTTTTTTTTTATTTTCTTGTAATCTGAAAAGTCGGAAATCTTGAAATGAAATTTTTTGTTTAAATGAAACAAAAACCCGAACCAATGTTTACTATATTTTATTGTTTTATTTTCGATTGTCACGATGTCACTTCTGTGCCCATACCTTAAAACATTTTCGCGCCTAGCCCTTCAGCACTGAATTTTTTTTGGCTTATAATTTTTTGAAAGAAAAAAATTTATTTCATGTTCCGTAAGCCGGGTCCAGCTCTGGTCACCCGCACAATGTTCGCACACGCTAACCACTACACATATTCATTGGGAAAACCAATTTTTCTAAGGGAACAACCAAACCAAAAATAAAAAAATGTTAACCAATTAAACTCATAAGAAAGAATGAGTAAACGATGGGGTTCCTACTATTCTATGATATAGATGTGTCTGAAATTTTGTATTTTAGTCAAAAGATGCCTTAACTTTCTCATTATTAATTTTTGAAAAAACGTTGTGTGGTTACAACATTTTGAAAAAATAGGGAAAGTTAACTGCTCGGCCGAATTTTTGTATACCCTTGAAAAATTTTAAAATAGGTGAAATCTTGGAAAAGCATAATACACAGTTAATTACGAAATTTGAAGGCGATCCCATTTATAACAAAAAAGTTTTTCTGACTAGGACTTCTTTCTCGACAGATCATTTATACAACAGCTATATGCTATAGTCATCCGATCTTGATAAAACTTTGTAGAAATGTGTTAAAGTATATAAAATAAGAATATGCCAATAAAAAGGCCGTTTTCATTAAAAAAAAAATTTTCCTCACTCGAACTAGTTTTTCGACTGATCGTTCATATGCTATAGTCATCCGATTTCGACCAAACTTTAAAGAATTGTGTAAAAGTATATAAAATAAGTGTATGCCAATGATAAGGATGTTTTTATTAAAAACAAAAAGTTTTTCTAACTAAGACTAGTTTTTCGACCGATCTTTCCTATGACAGCTATAGTCATCCGATCCGGACGGTTCCGACAAATGTGCAGCGAATTTGTACCAAAAGTCTTCGTGCAAAGTTTGGTGAGGATAGCTTTAAAACTGACGGAGGAGATAGCATAGAAGGAGACAGACGGACGGACAGACGGACAAGGCTAAATGAACTCAGCTCGTCATGCTGATCAAGAATATATATACTGGCTTATGTGGGCGGAGATGCTTCCTTTTATGCGTTACAAACATCCGCACAATTTTATAATATCCTCTGCAAGGGTATAACAAGAAAGATAGTTGGTCAAGCCCGACTATAACATACTCTGTACCTGTGAAGTGCTGATTGTTAATTGTTGCTAATTGTTGGTTTTCCTTATAACTTGACAACCGTTCATCCGATCTTTACCACTCCTTTAGCGGATCGATAAATAATCCTGGCTACCAAATATGCCCAGAAGGAACGAACCTTCCATCTATAAAACTGTGGGAGATATGACGTTTTTTCTAACTTGCGGGGCGGGAGGGGGCGTGGCAAAAATTAAAAATCAACTTGAACTGCCTGCAAGTATGAGAAGCATATGTCCCATACATGTCAAACCGCTATCTCTTACCATCTCCGAGATCTGCTTGTTCATAAGGATAGACGGGCGGACAGACAGACGGACGGACAGACAGACATGGCTAGATCGACTCGGCTTTTGATGCTGATCAAGAATATATATACTTTATATGGTCGGAGATGCTTCCTTCTGCCTGCTACATACTTTTGCACAAACTTAATATACTCTTTTTACCTCTGGTACAGAGTATAAGAAATCGAGTTCTGGTTCACCAACTTAAGGCACGTGATGACTGATCGATTGCTGGTCAAAATTAAGGTAATAAGAAGAGATAAACTTGACATAAACAAAAAGCTGTAATTTATTTTTGCTTGGTGCCAATATTCAGGTGGCTCACAACACCCCATAGCTCAGAACACCCCATCTTAATCTACTCGTCTGTAATGGTACTTGGCGAATACTACTCGATTACTATTTTAATTACTCGTGCATGTCTCTAATACAGCGATGTCCAAATTTTGAAAAGGCAGCCACGCGTGGTTGGCAAGCCAAATTCTGCGTGCGAGCAAACTAAATTTTAGTTTGTTTTATGTTTGAATCGCACGCATTTTATTTTTTCAGTGTAAAGCAGTAAAACGTCTACGTGTTTCGCTGCTTTGCACACAAGCAAACGCTTTGAACTCGAAACAATCTTTAAATTACTTAAAAAAGGGCAACAAGTAATTATATAAGTGATTTTCCAGACCCATTGGAAATTGAGAGCACAACTGATTGAAAATCATTTTTATTAGATGTTTCGAAACTATAACCGAAACACCACTTACCATTACTCATCATTTGCCATTAAATCTTTTTTTAATTTCAAGTTTTATACGTCCTAAGTTTGTTCTAAATAAAAACTTATCTGTAAATTTTCCAACTTGCCAAAATAGTGATTATTATAATAATTTTTGATTTCAATAAATAATACTTTTAAGTGCAAAATTTGTTAAAATATATTGTTTGTTTCAATCTAGCTCTCCTTAAATACTCGGCAATTACAAGCTCTGATAGTCCATAAAATTGAACCTTAAAATTGCACAAAATTTTGCGTAGTTTTTGATTGTGCATTTTCTGGCAATAGTTCAGAATGAGATTTCCGACTGTATTCACGGTGTTCTTTTTGATTGAAAGCATTAACGTAAGTGCTTTAAAATTCGAAAAAGATAGTGAATCATCTTATCAATATTTTTCCTAGATGGCAAATGTGAAACTAATAAACGGCCAATGCAGCTACGTCAATCGAAATTATCTCTCAAATTTTACCATGTTCGTCGAAAAGGGTAAAATGTATTTAGAAATGGATGTAATAACTCCCTTGCGTTCGGAGGTTAAAGTAGATATGGATTTTTTGCGTTTCCAAAATACAACGGGTTTTCAGAAGGTTTTCCATTACACCCTGGACTTGTGCAATATGCTGCGCTCCCAAAAGATAAATATGTTTAAGAAGTGGTTCTCGACCTTTCTTAAATATGGCAATTTTAAGCGATACTGTCCCGTCTTGCCTGGTCATTATTATTTAAATGGTTACACAATTGATGAACTATTTGTTCCCACATTTATCTACACGGGCTTGTATCGTCTGTCGTTTAAAATGGTGCAGCACAAAGATCTCGGCAGTTTGAAGGATGTAATCATTGCCTGTCAGGCAGATGCGGAAATTAAATAATAAAGTGCTAAGCCTCAATTAAAATTCGCTTAACCTAGAATAAAAATTTCCATACCTAATTTGATTGGACTCATTACCAAGTTGTCATTGTGATGGAAATGTTAAAATTTGTTACCATTAATTTGCTGCTCTTGCTTCAAACGCAAGCGGTGAGTCTTATAAGTTTGATTAAAATTCTTTACCTAATTGGCGTTTAGTCCAGCGTTAATTTTCAGACTGGCGAATGCAGTTTTAGTCCGAAATATTTCACCAATTTTAACTTGACTATCATCAATAATACAGTCTCCGTAGATATGGTTACCATTAAGCCAATCACTCGTGGATTAAAGGCATTGTTGGAATTTCAAATTAATCTGGGTAACTCTGAGAATTATCAACGCGTCTTTGCCTATGTACTGGATACCTGTAAAGTGGTCACAGCGGTGAAGAGTAATGTATTTAAGACCTGGGACGACAGCATGCTAAAGCATGGCAATTTCATGTACAATTTTATAATTTTATAATACCCTTTGCAAGGGTATAAAAAATTTTTTTTGGACATTTCAAAAATTTGTGGGGTGTTGTGAGCCGCCCGATTAAAAGGTAAGAATTCATGTCATAATCTGAATAAAAAAGTATTAATGAAAAATCGGCAGCCGCCTTGTTTTCGTATATTAACGAGCACGTTAAGATGGTGGATTTTTTTTGTTTGCCTTATAAATAAAATGCGTGCGTGCGTGCAAACTAAATTTTAGTTTGTTTTATGTTTGAATCGCATGCATTTTATTTTTTCAGTGTAAAGCAGTAAAACGTCACCTTGCCTACGTGTTTCGCTGCTTCGCACACAAGCAAACGCTTTCGTTGTGTGAGTTCGGACACCACTGCTCTAATACGGTTTCGGACCTTTGGGATATGGCAAGCTAAATATTATATTACTATTAATCGAATGAAACTGGTTATTTTGAATGGTTTGATTATTTTAGTCTTAACAACTTTAAAGTGTTTTGCTAGTTTGAACTCGAAACAATCTTTAAAATTACTTAAAAAAGGGCAACAAGTAATTATATAAGTGATTTTCCAGACTCATCGGAAATTGAGAGCTTTAATTTAAAGCCTTAAAGAATATTTAGCTGAGATAAAACATCGAAGACCTCATCGCAACTGATGGAAAATCATTTTTATTAGATGTTCCGAAACTACAACCGAAACACCACTTACCATTACACTGCATTCGCCATTAAACCTTTTTTTATTTCAAGTTTAATATGGCCTTAAAGTGTTTTAAATATAAGCTTGTCTGTAAATTTTCCAACTTATCAAAATAGTGATTATTATAATAATTTTTTGATTTCAATAAATAACATTTTTAAGTGCATAATTTGTTTCAATATATTGTTTGTGTCAATCCAGCTCACTCGGCAATTACAAGCTCTGATAGTCCACAAAATTGAACCTTAAAATTGCAAAAATTTTGCCCAGTTTTTGAGAGTGCATTTTCTCGAATTAGTTCAGAATGAGATTTCCCACTGTATTCACGGTGTTCTTTCTGATTGAAAGCATTAATGTAAGTGCATTAAAATTCGAAAAAGATAGTGTATCATCTTATCCATAATTTTTCTAGATGGCAAATGTAAAACTAATAAACGGCCAGTGTAGCTACTTCAATCGAAATTATCTCTCAAATTTTACCATGTTCGTCGAAAAGGGTAAAATGTATTTGGAAATGGATGTAATAACTCCCTTGCGTTCGGAGGTTAAAATGGATATGGATTTTTTGCGTTTCCAAAATGCAACGGGTTTTCAGAAGGTTTTCCATTACACCCTGGACATGTGTAATATGCTACGCTCCCAAAAGATAAATATGTTCAAGAAGTGGTTTTCGACCTTTCTCAAATATGGCAATTTTAAGCGATACTGTCCCGTCTTGCCTGGTCATTATTATTTAAATGGTTACACAATTGATGAACTATTTGTTCCCACATTTATCTACACGGGTTTGTATCGTCTGTCGTTTAAAATGGTGCAGCACAAAGATCACGATAGTTTGAAGGATGTAATCATTGCCTGTCTGGCAGATGCGGAAATTAAATAATAAAGTGCTAAGCCTCAATTAAAATTCGCTTAACCTAGAATAAAAAATTCTATACCTAATTTTAATGGAATCATTACCAAGTTGTCATTGTGATGGAAATGTTAAAATTTGTTACCATTAATTTGCTGCTCTTGCTTCAAACGCAAGCGGTGAGTCTTATAAGTTTGATTAAAAATCTTTATCTAATTGGCGTTTAGTCCAGCGTTAATTTTCAGACTGGCGAATGCAGTTTTAGTCCGAAATATTTCACCAATTTTAACTTGACTATCATCAATAATACCGTCTCCGTAGATATGGTTACCATTAAGCCAATCACTCATGGATTGAAGGCATTGTTGGACTTTCAAATTAATCTGGGTAAATCTGAGAACTATCAACGCGTCTTTGCCTATGTATTGGATACCTGTAAAGTGGTCACAGCGGTGAAGAGTAATGTATTTAAGACCTGGTACGACAGCATGCTAAAGCATGGCAACTTCATGTACAATTGTCCGGTAGTAGAGGGACATTATTTTCTGCACGATTGGCAATTGGACCCAGACTTAGTGCCGCAGTATATGTATGCCGGGGATTATCGTGTCAAAGCGCATTTCTTCTTTGGCAAACAGAAAACCAAACAAGAGGATTTCGTGCTCGACTTGATTGTCTATGCACAATTGAAACGGAATTAGTCGAGCATGAAGCTGCACACTGAAGCTTATTTAATTGATTTCTGATGGTAGGGAAATTTTTTTTGAATAAACGCTCGTTGTCATTTAAAACCAATCAGCAAGCTGAACTTTACAAATAGTTTTTGGATTATATTTAAAGCTTTAACTTGTCAAATCAAAAAGAAACTTAAATGGTTTAATGGTTTAAATGGTTGCTATGCAAATGAGTTTCATTCTTAAGTGAAGACATTGCATAGATATTAACGAATTGTGTTTAGAAGAGACTAAGAAAATATCTAAAAACGATTAAACATGCAGAAAATAAAAAAAGTCGGTAAATGTTATATTCTTCAATGGTAAAATCTCCAATGTCAGAAGTTTATTTAGATCCATATGCTTTTCTGGTTAAAAACTAATGGTCTGCACTTTTGACTTTAAAGTTTTCCACTTTGGATTGCAAAGATTTTAAGCTTTTGATTTCAAATTGATACACTTTTGAAATTAATACTTTACAATTTCGAATTTAAATGCTGATCCATTTAAAAAAAAATGCTATGCCCTGTAACGAGCAAAAATTTCCACCGCCTCCCTCGAATTTAAAGAGCTAAGACCCACCCATTCACTATATGTTTGCTTCTGAAAAACAACAAATTATACAAATTAAAATTTCAAACTTTTTATTTACCTCTTTCTGAAGTTAGAATTCGGAGCCTTTGGACTTGAAACGAATGGAATGATGCATTAAACGACTGGGCCACTGTAAGTGATTGTTGGCTGACGCCTACTTTTCATTCTGCTGCGAAATCGAAATCGGCATTGCTGATTTTACTTCATTAAAAAACAAAGGTCTTTGCACTTTGAAATCAAAGACCCGCACTGTTGATTCAAAATGTCAAACATTTGGTTTTTACGTTTATGGCCCTTATCCAGATGTGAATTAATTCGATGTAAAGTAAAATTTTCTTACAAATTTCGAATCAAAATATTATTTTTGACATTTTTGTACGTAAATTTTACTTTACTTCGAATTAATTCACATCTGGATACAGGCCTATAGTTGGTAAAATCAAAAATAAAAGTTGTTATTCCTAGAAAAATGTCAGCATTTGGATATCAAAGGCCCGCACTTTTGATTTTAGAAGCCAAGCACTTGTGACTTTACTACGAAATCAGAAGCAGGCATTTTTGATTTTACTACTTTTTATACTCTGTACCAGAGGTAACAGCCAGAAGGAATCATCTCCGACCCCATACAATATATATATTCTTGATCAGCATCAACAGCCGAGTCGATAAAGCAATGTCCTTCTGTCTATCTGTCCGTGTGAACGCAGAGAGCACAGAGATGGTAAGAGATAGAGGTTTGATGTTGGAGCAAAACTTCTTTATGCAGGCAGATCAAGTTTATTTTAAATTTTGCTTTACGTGACATCGCCCACAGTTTTATAGCTAGAATGTTCGTTCTCTAAAATTTAGTAATCAATTATTTATTGATCGTCAGGGTAGATGATGATCATGTGATTCAGTATGTAAGGTAGAAGGAGCTTGGTTGTGTCTTACTAAGAGAGAAGTAAAGAAGCTTTGGCTGTGCGCGGATATGCTTTTATTCTATGAATGAAGTAGGGGACGGCATGGACCAAATTTGGTGGAGTCATGGAAAAGCTTAGTAAACTAAGAAATACGAAGTTTGGAGGCGTTTCAATTGAAAACAATAAAGTTTTTTCACTAAAACTAGTTTTTCGACCGATCGTTCCTATAGTCATCCGATCCGATCGGTTCCGACAAATGTGCAGCTTGTTTGTACCAAAAGACTTCGTGCAAAGTTTGGTAAAGATGTCATTCAAACTGACGGTGGAGATAGCATAGAAACAGACAGTCGGACGGACGGACAGGGCTAAATCAATTCAGCTCGTCGTTCTGATCAAGAATATACACTCCTTATCACTTGAATAGGACACCGTGTACACTCTTTTTACAATTGCTTATACTCAAAAGGGAAATGATAAAACAATGGTATTTTTGTACGTTCTCTTTGTGGAACTATTTATCTCTCTCAGCAACAAGCAGCAAATTCTGGAAAAGTGCCGCTATAGTTTTTTTTCTAGCTTTTTGTTGGAATTCCTTTGAAATTTAGTTAATATTTTGTCTTCTTGAATAGAACATGCGTTTTGTTTGATCGTCTATCGAACTTTTTTGTGATTTTTGACGATAACCATTGATATAAAATTAAAATGGGTCGTGGAAAAGCATTAACCGAGGAGGAACAAGTAAGGGAGCTGTAGTCGAGTGCCCCGACTACAAAATACACTGTTCCCTTAAATCGTGTGTTTTTTCTTTACATACACACCTCTCACACATACACACACACTCAACATACACAACGTGGCTGCGGCCGCGCGATAACTGACAATGCAAGACACCCCCCTCTCTCCCACAAGCAAAATTGATTCGTATATAACTTCGGTGTTTATTGTCCGATCTTAGTGATCTTTCAGAATAGATTGATATTGGGCCTTACTTGATATATGTAAAGTTTGGAAGGTCTATCTTAAAAAATGTGGCTCTGACAGTTTTTTGCGCTTAAAGGGGGGGAGGGGGAAAAATTTTCCAAATCTGAAACAAACTCGTTTTGAATCGGGTATACACCTATCTACATGCAAAAATTTGTGGCTCTAGCTCTTATAGTCTCTGAGAAACACGCGTTCATACGGACAGACAGACGGACAGACGGACGGACAGACGGACAGGGCTAAATCGACTCGGCTGTTGATGCTGATCAAGAATATATATACTTTATAGGGTCGGAAATGCTTCCTTCTACCTGTTACATACTTTTGCACAACTTCATAATCCCCCTTTTCCCATTTTCAATGGGAACAGGGTATAAAAAGAAAAAATAATGGCGTACAAGGACTCTGGCCTTGTAGAGGAAAAAACAACAGAAAACGACTCTGTTGCAGAAATTTTTGAAAAATGTGATGTAAAAGCTAGTCTATCCACTGTCCATCGCGTTATTTCGAAGGCTAAACACCTAAAGATGTTAAAAATAAATAAAAAGCCTCCCCTTAGCCCGGCAAGAAAAACGCAACGCCTCAATTTTTGTCGCGAGCATGTGGCCTGGACATCGCAGTGGCATAGCGTGGTCTACTCAGACGAAAAAAGTTTAATTTAGAAGGCCCTGATGGTTATAGTTATTATTTTCATGATCTACGCAAGGAACCCCATTACTTGGACCGTTTGAATAACCGAGCTGGAGGTGTTATGGTGTGGGGGGCCATATCCTATTATGGCACCTGCAAACTAAAATTTCTGTCATCAACGATGAATGCGATATGTTACAATGAAATTTTAAGACAGTCTTTACCACTTTTTTACAACATTTTTGGACCACTACCACCGATACATCAACATGATAATGGGCCAATACATACAGGTCGGGTTGTATACAGAGCCAAAATGTGGACCTATTCAGCTGGCCGCCCTACTCACCCGATTTAAATATTATCGAAAATGTTTGGGGATGGCTATAACGTGAAATATATGGCTCAGGAAACCAATACTCGAGTATTCCCGAACTAATAAAAGCAACTGAGTTAGCTTGGGACTCGATTTCATTAAATTACTTGGCCAGATTGTTTTAATATATTCTAAAACGGATGACTGAAGTTATGGAACGGCAAGGCGGCTCGACGCATTATTAAAACACCTTTTTTCTTCTAAATTAAACCAATTCCCATCTTTAAGTTATAGTTATGTTAAAATGAATCTGAGTTCTCTAAAATGTTTTTTTGCTTAAGTGTCCCATTCATATGACGCAATATTAAAGCCCCTGAATTTGACGGATACAATTTTTTTTTTATTACTTTATTGGTCTGTATCATGAAGAATACCATCTGGTTAAGAAAAAACAACAAAAAAATGATCTTTTATTTAAAAAAAATTAAGTCTCGTATCAGCATTGGTTTGGGAGCAGTGGGCGATAGAAAACATAGTTAGGGGATGTCCTATTCAAGTGATGAGGAGTGTACATACTTTATGTGGTCGGAGATGCTTCCTTCAATGCGTTGCAAACATCCGCACAATTTTATAATACCCTCTGCAAGGGTATAAAAACGATAAGTGATCATTCACTTAGTGAATGTGATCGGACAATGATTTATTATAATTTTTCCTTCCGATTGCGATAAAACATTGGGAATGGTTGGATGCTTGAAGAAATGTGCGGAAAATGGCCAAAAAACTGCGAAATTTACAAAATTATCATATGAGAATTTATGAAAGCGCTTAATACTTAGATAACAATGCAGGCGTGGGTAAACAAAAGATGTGGACTAAGCGGTCCAAAATATTGCGATATTTGTAAATTTTTATTTTGAGCCAAGATAATTATGAAGACTTGAGAGACGGCAATTGTACTGCTTAAAAGGATGTGTAAACCAAACGGTCAAAAAAGTCGCGAAATTTGCAAAATTTTCATATGAGTTAAGATTATTATGAAGACAAGTAAACTGGAGATAAAGATCGAACAGACCAAAAAACCGCGATGCTGGCAAAATGTTAAAATGATTTAATTCAGTGTATTTTTGATAGATGGCTATTGTAGACGGGTAGAATGAACGTGTAGATCGACCGGTCCTTCAACCTTAGACCTGGCAACCTTGGTGGGTGTTGTCGCCTTCAGCTTTAATTGGGACAACCATTCAAGAGTATAAAAACTTCGGTTCTGCGGAAGTTAGATTCGAAAATTAGTTATGTGTTTAAAATACTAAATATATCCATGACCTTCTCTCGGTCTTTCTGTCTGTCAGTATGAACAAACGCATCTCAGAGATAGGTTAGAGTTACAAAAAAAAAATCATATCTCCCTCAGTCTCGCAAAAAGATGGATAGAACATTCTAGAAATAGATCGGATAAGCGATAGTCAAGCTATGAGCAAAAGACAGTTATTTTGTTCCCTCAAAAATAAGTGTCTTTGATTAACAGGAACACAAAAATAACGAAAATATGTGTTTCCCGAGCGCGACACTTAGACTTTAAAAACTAGGCATTCTCTCTGATGTGTGAGATATTTCACAAAATAACAGATGTTTTTGTAACACTTTAACATTAGTGTGGGATATTTTCGACCTCTGCAAATAATACAACATTTACACTAGGACTGCGTTATGCGATAATAGCCAACACTTGGCTTCTTTTGTATGGAATAAAAGCTAACTGTTAGCTATTAACGCATAACGCATTCCTAGTGTAAATGGCCTATTAGATTCCTATTTCTTATCCCAAAGTTATATTAGATTTTTGATATTTAGTAAAATATACTTAACCATAATCAAATATGCAAATGTTCTCTAAAAGAAATCACAAAAAAATTAAACATTTACTTATCGTAAATCTAAAACAGCTGGTTTGCTTGTTTTCCTAATTATAAAAATTCGGCAACCAGCCAAGTGTTACTAAATACCCGTAAACAAAGCACTAAATTGCTCAATTTGAATAATGGTAAACCAGTTTTTAATGTACTAGTTAACCTTATTTCGAAATGGTTATAACAAAATTGCTAATCACCATGGCTCTAGCAGGCATGGTCAACAATAATTTGGTAAGTTATGTATGCTTTTGTTTGGGATAACAACTTAAATTTGGATTTGTATCACTTTCTTAGGCCACAAAGCTGACCTTCAAGAGCGGCGACTGCACACACAATCCCGAGTATTTCTCCAACTTTAGTATAAAAATCATCAACAGTAAAGTTTTTATAGATATAATTCTGTTGAAGCCTCTCGTGGCAGGATTAAAATCTCGTTTAAAGTTCGAGTTTCGGGTATCTAAAGCCCAAACCTATCAAAGTGTGTTCCAGCATGACATGAACTATTGTGCAATGTTGAAGGGAGTTCAGGAATCGCTTTATCGTCATTGGTTCAATAGCATGTTGAAGGTGGGCAACTTTTCTAAAAGTTGTCCCATACCCCAGGGTTATTCCTATATCCATGGCTGGACTTTGGATGGCAAATTGGTACCTTCGTTTTTGTATCTAGGTGATTATCGTATATGTGGTTCTTTTTTCTATGGCAGATCTCGAAATAAGTTGGACAAGCCAATGGTAGAGTGCACCGTTGAAGCTGTATTGATTAAAAGTTGAATAAATACCATTATTTTATGTGAAAGAATTCAAGTCAGAAATAATAACTGAACATAAAACAAAAAACAAAAAATGAAATGACATTCTTAGTAACAGCTGGATCGATTTGACTTGTTTGTTTTTATCTGCGAAATGGGTTCCAAAGGCGTTAAGTATTTAAGAAGTTGTCTAAAAAGGATGCATCTCAAAAAAAGAGTTGAAATCTCGATTGTTCCAAAAAAGAGGACAGTGTTTAGTTCAATTAGTACTTTTGTTAGATCAAATAATATAATATCGCTTCACCACAGAAGAAATATAAACTATTTTTCAAATCCTACAAAACTTGTCACATCTCATTGTCTTCAATTACCCGGTTGAAAAATCTTATTTTCGAGCTCAACCAAACAGCATTAAGTACTAATGGAGGGTTATCAACGCAAGCGAGACATACCAGAATAGTTTACAAAAAACTATCAGAAACATTTTAAAAACTAATCAAACTTTTTCATTTTATCATTTGGTTTTGGTCATTTATTCCCCGCATATCAAAGTGGTCTTGTTTTCTCGTTAGCATAATAATTAGGTTCGATTAGAGTATGCACTCAAGTGGAACAAAATAATAAAACCATTAAGCATTTCCATTATTGTAATGGTACCACAATTTTTAATTTTGTGTTAAAGTTGACATCATTTCGAAATGTTTGTTGCCAAATTTTTAATAACCGCTATTTTAACGGGCCTAATAAATCATAATCTGGTAATTTTAACATATCCTCCACTCTGGACAATCCTTGACTATAATTTTGTTATTGTCCCTAGGCCACCAAAATGGCTTTCAAGAGCGGCGATTGCCATTTTAGTTCCGAAATATTCTCCAATTTCACTGTTCACATCATCAGCAATAAACTTTCAATGGATATCTATCAAGTTAAAACAATTGTACCTGGCTTAAAAGCTCACTTGAGCTTTGAGTTTCGGTTGCCCAAAGCAACATCCTATCAAAGTATCTTCCAGCATGACCTGAACTATTGTGCATTGATAAAGGGAGCTCAGGAAACGATGTATCGTCGTTGGTTCAGCAGTATCTTAAAGGTTGGCCACATGGCCACCAGTTGTCCCATACCGCCAGGCAATTACTATTTACATGACTGGAGTTTGGATGGATCCTTAATACCCTCGTTTCTGTATCTTGGCGATTATCGGATAAGTATAGCATTCTTTTATGGTAGAATGAGAAAGAGAATGGATAAGCCCATGTTAGAGTGCACAATTGAAGCAATATTAATTTAATGTGAAATTAAAGTAAGAGAGAACTTAAAAAATAAGTGGTTTTTGTTGGGTTGGGATCGTGGTTCGATGGTATTCCATGAAATATGCCCTTAAAAAATAATAATCAAAATGAAAAAGAAATAAAATTGATTGGGAATGTTTTCTCAAAAATTTATTAGATTGTTTTATTAAGCCGGGTATCCAGCAAAGCGAAATCAAAACATTCCTGCCAAAGTTCATATGAAAACAAGTAAGGGAGCTGTAGTCGAGTGCCCCGACTACAAAATTCCCTGTTCCCCTGTTTCCCTGTTTCCGAAAAGAAAAATATTGGGCCTTACTTGATATATATAAAGTCTCGAGGGTCCAACTTAAGAATTGTGGCTCTGACAGTTCTTTGCGCTTAAAGGGGGGAGAGGGAGGAATTTTCAAAATCTGAAACAAACTCGATTTGAATCTGGTATACACCTATATGCAAAAATTTTTGGCTCTTCTCTTATAGTCTCTGAGATCGACGCGTTCATACTTACAGACGGACGGACGGACAGAAGGACATGGCTAAATCGACTCGGCTGATGATGCTGGTCAAGAATATATATACTTTACTTTTCCCATTTTTAATGGGAACAGGGTATAAAAATGGTGCCAGGAATTTTATGTTTACGATTTCGATTGTTGTGTATCCAGCAACTCAAACAAAATCCACACTTTGTATAGGTAGCGCCGTATCGATAGCGGCGTTTTAATGCGTGTGGGGAACGAAAAACAGCTATTGCACAGCTCAGGAATATGTTGTAGACAATTATTTTGGATGTGATGCTGAGCTCTTGTTCTTATCTTGTATTTAAATAAAACAGACCTTATTTAATTGGCTACCAACCATTGAGTTTTATTTCCTTTCGGGCCACACTGCAGTGTCTTGTTCAACCATCGAATTGTGAGACCAATGTGGCTGATGTCGAGATGTGGTGTCATCACACGCCGCTCAATCAATGATAAACCACTACTCACGTCGTGCTGAAATTAAATCTACAATGGAAGACCGAAGTTGGCTTAACTTTATTTTGCTTAAATTTTATTTAAATTCAAACTTGGCCAAAATATTTTACTTGGGTTCCACAAACTCAAAATATATAGTAAACCACACAGAGTTGAAAGGAATTCTCTTTCTGCGTAATTCTGGATAGAAAAGCTCTCCCAACATGCTTCAGTAACGGTCTCCAGTAACAGTAACGGTGTGACCGTTTTCTTCGAAGAAATAGGGCCCGACAATGCAGCGTGACACACTGTGACACGAAGTGGATGCAGTTCCGTCTCATGGAGTATCTATGGGTTTGAAGCACTCCATATTCGACCACTTTGTTTGTTTATGTTGCCGCTTAAGTCGAAATGGGCCGCGTCAGAAATACAACATGTTTTCGTCCTCTTCCACCATTTGAAGCATTTTCTGGCAAAATTCCAGCCTTATGCTCTTTGGGGGCGTTTTGTTTTTGTAATTGCTCCGAAGATAGGAAATTAATGATCGTTTACATGCAGGGTGCGAGGCATACAAAACGACTCACATACAAAAACCGGTTTTGTTCTCTTATTTGATTGGCGTTTGCACGTGCAAACAAACTGACCAACAACGATGTATTGGTGCTTTTCTATGTGAGTATTTGCGAGTGCTCTGCCCTATGCTACTTTTGGGCATGTCTGAGCTATACTTTATGGGGTCAAAGATGCTTCTTTCTAATTGTTACATATGCCTGCTAGAACTTCTACTCTACGAGTGGCGTAGAGTAAAAATCTTCACAAAACATATTGACCAAATGAAGTTAACTAAATATTTGGGAAAACTAACAATTTGCTAAATAAGCTCAAGGCCCTATTTCTTAGTTTAGTTTAGTTGGTTATGTATCGATTACTAGTCACCAGCTTATTCATCTCTCATCTCCAGGAGTTTCATTAGTAGAGAGTATGTGTGAGACTTGCGGCAGCGGCCAGCGCTCGGAGCTAGTCCTAATGGCGGCTGTTGATTCTCATGTAACGAGCCAAGTATTGATCACCAAACAGCTTTCGAAACCTGGTCTCTTTAATCTTAAGTTCCATCTTGAGCTCAAGCTCTGGAATTTAGTTTTTATAATATAATATAAATATAATATAGATCTGTGGATCTGATTGGAAGATTGTTCTCATTTGCTGTGTGCTGTGTTCTGGTTGGCAAAGCTTGCCTGGAGTCCGGTGGCGGGATAATCTCTTTTCCCTCCTTCACCTAATAAAATTGTTTACAGCTCGACCAACCACATCTCGACGGAGTCCACTGGATTGGCCCAGACTCGTTTAAGTAAATAAATAAGATTATTTTTCGATTCAAAACATGCTTTAAATAAATAAATCTAAGATGTTCGATTTTGGAACGGCTTGCAGCTTTAATTGGGATAGAATACTGAACAATGCAAATACAAATCACAAAAATTTCATCTTTCAAATATTATAATAAGTTCCGTGTGACAATTAGCTAATGGGAAAGCAATAATTGACACATGTTTGTAATTTGTATTATTGGCTTACTTTTGTTTGCGTTTAGGATTGGAAAATATATACAAAATTAAAGCAAGCTTTCATTTGATTAGTTCTTTAATAACTTTTTTCAAAATGTTTTTTTACAAAGTTCAAAAATTGTGTGAAAGTAATAATATCTTTCTGTGAAATGTTATGGGTAAACTTAAATTTTCTATTAAATAATCTAATATTTTAATATTTACACTTTGATTTTCCTATTTTCACCATTGATTTAGAGAAAAATATCAGATACGTGTATATAAAGTGTAGTTAAAATAGTTAAAAATTTCGCCAGCCAATTCAATCACAATTTTTATTTTTTATTTTGTGATGAATCCAAGAGCAGAATAATTCTTTAACTACGAACTATAAAAGTTTGTATAAATTCTTTGCTTACCCTGGGGGGACTCAAGCTCGGGACCTTTGGACTTGAACACGATAGGGATGCCGTCTCAGCCAGTTCCGCTATCGCACACGTGGGCTGCAACAGGGCTTAAATACCACTTATATTGAATTGCCTAAAAGTATTCGCCAATATATATCTGGCATTTTGCCTAATTACGACCGCTTGTAGTTCTCAAGTTGGAGTTCCCTGCCATGGGAATATAAAAGGGGTAACTGATATTTGCTGTCTAAATATGGTTTTTGTCAATTCAAAGTGCTTTTAACTTTTAATATGCGTTTTTTCCCTGAGTGTAAGAAAGAATATCTTATATTCCATGCATTTTGGCATTTCATTTGCTATATCATTTCTCAAAACTGATGGTCTTTGCTTGTAGCAAGGGTATGTGATATTTTATTATGGCAATAAAAGAGTCATCACCAATAGTCTGTTGATTCGAATTTCAAAAGTGGTCGAAAATTTGTTTGTAATATATTTTTATCAAATAAAATTTGGTATTACCTTTCCGTTGAAGTCTCAGGGGCGTATATGATGCTGACCATGCGTTTTCTAGTCGATGGAACATTTCCATCAACACAGAAAAGTGTGTTTCCGTCACGGAAAGACAGTAGCCCAGGCGTCTTCCTCCCACACCATTCGGCCCATAGATACCTGGGAGCGACGCTGGAGAAGAGGCTTACGTTCAAGCAGCATGCCGCCGAAGTTGCTAGCAAGCTCTACCGCAAGGCGAAGAGGATGAGTTGGTTGCTCAACTTGACTGAAAATAAAATCTTTTTTCTTCTCCTAGCTTTTGGAATTCTCTTTAAAAAAATACAATAATATATTTCTTTTCTAGCCCACTCCATTCACAGTAGTTCCTTAATTTTTTATCCAACCTGCATTAAATCTAATAAATTGAAAGCTTTCAGCAATTGCTCAAACATAATCGATGCATCGATGATGTTGACACTTCCTGCACTGAAGCGAGGGCAAATGTAATCATTACTATGTTTTGCTTCTCTTTTATTTTATTATTCTTGCACCACCCATACGCCATTCGCTTCGTGCAACGTCTGCAACGGATGATGCTAACAAATTCAACGCAAGAAATAATAATATCCTGTACAAGGTTGCAACATGTTGCACGGTAGGGCGTGTTGATTACATTGCACAACAAAATTGAATTCATGTCTCCAAGATACGACTAATGAAATTTATTCTTGCCTCTTCTCAGATTTATGTATTAACCCGGGTATTCAGCAACGCAAAATCAAAAAATTCTTGCCAAACTACGTTTTCAAAGTCCGTGTTTACTCCCATTTAAAAACTAATTGACCGATCCCCCCAACGTTTAGTAAAACATTTTTTTTACCTGAAGGGGGTTATCCACCCGCAAAATGGCGGAATTTTTCGTCAAAAATAGGAATTTTCACTTTAGATGGCCACCAAAAATTAAAAAAAAAAATAATAATCAAATATCGTTGGGGGAGGATTTGATGATACTTTAACTAAATTTTAATGGTTTTTGATTTTCGGATAATTTTCGACCGAGATATAGTGAACACCGCACATTGCATTTTGTCAAAAACGTTTTTCAAAAAGCTCAGTCACCGGCTGGTTTTTTAATATTTCCACATGGAAAAATTTCAGAACATTGTTAAAAAAGTATGCTTAATAATGTACAAAATTTGAATAAATTTGCTCAATCCATACTGCTGAAATAAATTCACAAAAAAGGGGTTTTTTACGCTTAGGGGAAGAATGGGAGAAAGGGGCACAAAGAGGGCAGGGTCTTCTTTCTGAAAAACGTTTGATTTAGTTTTTTTTTTTACTTACCTTGTCTGGGACTCGAACTCACAACTTACTTACCCAGTCTCTGGAACTTAGACACAATTGCCGGCAGCTTAGCTCATACGACTATCTCAACCACTCGCGCGGCAACGCCGCAAATCACAGTTATAAAGGGTAGCGACAAGCGACGATGAGCTACACATTTCGAGTAGAATTTATATATGTAGCATTTGAAATCCTTAACGTTTGTTTAGAAAACCTACACGTCACGTGTGGAAAACAATTTTCCAGATGAAAAATATAGCTTTTCTGTAATGATTTTGAGCTATATTTACGTTTAGAATTTCTAGAAGCGCGTGGCTGCTGTCAATATCTAAACGTTAATGGTGGAAACCCACATTTCCGTGTGGAATTCAGAAAGCATAATGAAAAATGTTGAAATACTTAAAAAAAAACGCTGATATTCTCTTGTCTCGATTACTTTTTTTATTTCTACACTTTAGGTAGTTGTTTTAAATGGCCTGTAGTTAAGCTGGTGTCAAGGCACCACCAGGCCTAACGACCTGACGCATCACCGAGCGTCAGTCGCGTCGTTAACGACAGGTAATGCATCACAGCGCTAGTCTAGTAGGTGAACTATAGTGTGCAGCTATCACCACACTAACGTTTTCCGGACATTCCCAAACAAAATTCGTTAGGCAAATACTTGGCTGGTGGTTGGTTTGGTGGCGAGTACTCACTACGATGAGTTAGAGAATTCGTTAATGCCGCACCGGTGCTGCTGAACTACAGGGTGCCCAGTGTAGCTTTCTGCTATCTACATTTTCGTGAGAAGCTTAGCAGGGTGAACTACGTTTCGTTTAGTATTGTCGTTTCTACACGTGGCGTGTAGCTTATCTTGTTTTCTCTGTGTAACTATTAGTTAACGCTGTTCTGTCCTGGGATAGGATGTGGCTCAGCGGCTAGTAAGTGCGCCCGCGGTGCCAGAGGTCGTGGGTTCGATCCCGCTTCGGGATATCTAGTGATAAGTTTTTTCTTTGAAAAACTTACACACCCAGTCACATTCACTAGCTGTTGGCGCACCAGCTTCGAGATAAACTAGCCACGAAACAGATTCCAAACTGTCGTTCGGACTTTTTCTTGTGCGAAAATAAGAAGCACACAGGCCAAGAGATGGAGAAAGAGCTCGACTTTTAACCTTTGGCCAGTGTCAAGCCAAATTGAATGGTTAGTTCTTTCCTGCATAACTAAATCGAAGTATTTTTATACAATTTTATATAAGTCCGCGGATTTTTAAATAGCCTTCTGATCTCAACCAATTTTTCAGCGTACGCGGGTCGTAAGGCTAACGTCCCGCCCGTGATTACACAGTAGTCCCGTTACACCACCTTCCCATAAAACGTGTTAAAAATTCGGAAAATATTTATTCAATTTCAAGCATACAATTGTAATTCATTTCCTTTTACCAAGAGCACAAAATACAAATACAATTTTGATTTTCAAATTTTAAATTGGATTTCAATAATTATTGATCTTTATAATTTGCCTCAATTGGACAGAACCGCATCAATGGTCATTTGCAAAATTTCCTCATATGACTTGCTGTTATATTTGCCATAGAAAAAGGAAAGTTTTCCTCTATATTCTCCAGGTACCAGAAAACGGTGTGACATTGTGCTTCCTATGGTCCAATTGTGCATATAATAATGACCAACTACCACGGGACAATTGTACATAAAATTTCCATGCTCCGACATATCCTTGAACCAACTCTTAAACAAACTATCCTTTACGCTGGTAATCAAGGCACACACATCGGCGTTCTGACTCCAAACGGATTGATAGCTCTTCGCATTGGCCAAACGCAGTTGATAATCAATGTGGACCTTGAAACCACGCTGAATGGGTCGAATTACATACATGTCCATATTCAAGTTGTTGTTTATAATGGACATGGTGAAGTTGTCAAAGTGTTTCGTATTGAAAACAGCATCGCTGCTCAAGAATTGAACTTTTCGCTCCTTGATACCAGGGAATGAAAAGGTAAACTTTTAATGATCTAAAAATGGAAAAAATACTTACCGCCGATATAAAATGAATTATTAAAATAAGCAAACACAGCAATTTCCACATTTCACTTGCAGCTGTCAGTGACCAAATAATAATGACCCTAATTCACATGTAGACCAAATCATTTATGAACATCTAGTATTTATTCCACACTCATTAGTTGCCTTGGATTGTCATTGAACAAAATTATTTAAAATTATATGAGCACTTCACGGTTTTAAGATTCATTAGTAAAAAGTTGATCTTGATTTTGTGGTCCAGTGTAATCGGTAGAAAATGAAAAAAAAAACCAGGAAATCTGAAAATGGAACATTCAATTTAGCTGCAATGTCGTCGTCTGTGTCTTGTCGGGATCACAGCTGTCGCAGCCAGCAGCAGCAAAAGAAGCTGCTAACGGTTTCTTTAACTGCATTTGACTTGTCGTCGTTTCCGTTTCTGTGCCCCTTCTACTCCTCCTCCTTCTCCATTGGTCGTGTGTGCTTTTAACTTTATCGCTTCCTAATTGCCACCCGGCCTGGTCCTTGTCTCTTTTTTCTCTCACTCTGGGTGGTCCAGCCATAATTTTCACACGCATTTCTGGCTTCAGGCCTTATTGGTCTCTCAGTGTGTGTGCCTCTGTGTGTTCGCCAATTTGTTCCGATTCCCGCTGGTATAATTATAGGTTGTGTGATAATTTGCTGCCCTCACCGCCCCCAATCAACGCTGCTGGTCCTGACAATGCCTGCAGGACTTTTGCTCAAATGACTAATGAGTGTGTTAATGTGTGTGTGTGTGTGTGTCGATGAGTGAAAGTCAGGTGAGCTTTGTTTAATTAGTTCAAAATGTCTATTGAGGGCAGCTAATTGAGCATCTAAACGATAGATTTTAGAGACCATTATGGGCAAGGCAATTGGTTTATGAGAAACTAAAGGACAATTAAAGGACTCCCATTTACATGGCTGGAAGAATCATCTTTAAGAATGTCGAAGCTTGAGCCTTAATACGCGGACTTGCAGCTTATGTCTTTGAAATCTTTGGTTCAATTATTTTCAATTGATGACACGATGTTGGCATAATTTTGAAAAAGTCCAAATTATTCAATTTTAAGCCAGAAAAAAGAGGAAGTTTTCAAGATTTAGGCTATTGTTTTTGAGTTGGTTTTAAGTAAAGCTTTCTAGTAAAAATGGTGTATTAATGTTAGAAGTGTTATTGAAGGTGTTTTTGCCTGAAGAGAGAAGCAGGTCATTTAAAATAGATAAAAATAGTCCGTAAGCGATCTTTTGTTTAGCGTACAAGTGTATAAGTGATATGGGAAACTATTAGAAATTCAAAGGCTTTAGGCACTGTTCTCCAAAGCACTGAGCACATTGTCGTTAAATTCATAAAAAGTTCCAACTAAAGGAGACATTGTGGCAGACCTAAAGCAACTGAAACTAAGTTTAGGAAGTTTATATTTTTAGTGTTGTAGGTTGGAGAATTTTCTGTAGCTAAAACAGTAAAAATGTCGCGATCTTAAAATTTTTAAAACTCTCTTCTTTTATTTATTATAACCCCGTGGAAAGTTTAGTGCCTTTAATAAATCAAAGGTAAAGCGACAGCAACGTAAGGCAAAAAAAATTGAGGTAGCATCCATATTCTTAGAAAAAAATATTTTCCCAATTAAGAAAGCATTTTAGGTGTAGTGTAAAAAAGCGGTTAGTTCTAGGAAGAGATAGCGAAGATGCGCGTTTGATTTGAGCTTAGAGAAAAAGGGAGAAAAAGGAAACGGAGAAGAACAAGACGGCGGTTATAAGAAAAAATTTTTATATATAGTGGTGAGTAGATAGATGAAACACGCGTGGCTGCTTTTCAAATTTTGGACATGCTGTTCTAAGCTAATTGCCCTTAATCTGCGAACCAAGGCTTCATTGAAAACTGAAAACGCAGTTCGGTTTATTTTGTATGTTCTATATGAAGTGGTTCGAAGGTGAATCTAAAAATGGTTTTCCATTTCGCGGTTTTTTTGCTGTCGAGTATCATCTATTAGTCCATTATGCCTCTTGTTTTACAATTTTATTAAAAGTGCATTATCTAACAAATTTTAATAAAGGTATTTAATTGCTGGCCTGCATCGTGATCATTGTAATATTCTCTATGTGAATCAATTCGTGGTATCGGCTATTGCTTTTTCACTAAAAGCAGCACCAATCCATTCGGTGGTGTCCCAGAAATCTCCTCTTGTGTTTTGAGAAGAGATTTTGCTAAATTCACACCTAAAACTATTTTGATAAGCAAAATTAGTTTTGAAAATGAAAACAACATTATTTTACTGGATAGGCTGAGTCGGGCTACTGAGCTCTTTCAATAGCTATGAATTTTCACTAAATTTGCAATGAATCTGTCCAAATAATCTAATATAGTTGTTTTTATACCCCTGCAGAGGGTATTATAAAATTGTCCGGATTTTTGTAATGCGCTGACGAAAGCATCTCCGACCACATAAAGTATATATATTCTTGATCAGCACGACGAGCTGAGTTGATTTAGCCCTATCCGTCGCCGGCCGGATCGGTTGCCAACACCGGATCGGATGACAAAGCATAGAGCTGTCATAGGAACGATCGGTCGGAAAACTAGTCTTAGGGAGAAAAAACTTTTTTGTTTTCAATGGAAACGCCTTCAAACTATGTATTTCTTAGTTTACTATGCTTTTCCATGATTCCACCAAATATGGTCAGAAATCGGACATCTATAAATAGATAACTGTCATAGAAAAGTAGAATCTGAAAAGTAGTCTTAGTTAGAAAAGCTTTTTGGTTTTCATTGGAAATCTCCTCAAAACTAGCATGCATTTGTTTTATTTGCTCCCACACAATTCTACAAATTTTGGTCAAAATTGGATGACTATAGCATATAGCTCCCATAGGAACTGTCGGTCGAAAAACTAGTTCTGGTAAGAAAAACTTTTTTGTTATCAATAGACACGTCCCCTTCGTTGGCATATATTAATTTAAAATACTTTTACATAGTTCTACAAAGTTTTGTCAAAATCGGATGACTAAAGCATATAGCTGCAGTATGAATGATCAGTCGAGAAAAGAAGTTCTAGTGAGAAAAATGTATTTGTTTAAAATGGGATCGCCTTCAAAAATGTACATGTTAGTTTGTTATGCTTTTCCAAGATTCCACTAAATTTGGTCGAAATCGGACATCTTTATAGTATAGCTCCCATAGAAAAAGTAAGGTCCTGAAAGTTGTCTTATTTAGAAAAACAAACTGCAAGGATACACAAAACTTCGGCCGAGCCGAAGTTAACTTCCCCTATTTTTTCTCATAAATACGATTGGTTTATTTTGCCGCACAGGGCCGATGGAATTTGAGTCAAATACTAAGCAGGCTGACTGGCAGTGTCTCAGGCGAAATACAATCTATACATGTATATAAATGCGAAAGTTTGTTTGTGTTGTATTTTGTATATTTGTCCGTTATGGGGGCGTAAACAAACGCTGAACCGATCTTCACGAATTTTTCACAGTATGCTCATGTCCATCAGGAAAGTGTCATAGGCTATGTCTCTGGTCTGTGAAATGGTCAAAAAACCGCGAAATTTGCAAAATTATGCAGTTCATCCGTGTGCAATGAAACTTTGGGGAATGAAGTGAACGCTTGCCCAGGTGGGTTTCTAAGTTGAAAAAATTCGCGGAAAATTGTCCAAAAATCGCGAAAATTGCTAATTTAACGGTTTCGGCAAACTTTGGGGAATGGTTCGACGCTTGCTTGCGAAGGTTTCAAAGAAGAAGAGTTGGCCGAATGGAAGCTGCAGATTACACGGTCCAAAATGTTGCGAAATTGCAAAATATTGATTGTAGCATTGATTATAGTGAAGATTTAATAGACATCAATTGTAGAGGAATAAACAAAACGGCCAAAAAAGTCACGAAATTTACAAAATGTTAATGAGTGAGGATGCGTAAATAGCGGAAAAGATCGAATGGTTTTTGCAGCCATCACTTACTTGAATATAATCGCTGTAATAAGAAACATAAGAATCCGGTCGACGCCGGGTATTCAGCTATTTGTTTATAAAGTTGATGATTAACGCGCATCCGAATTGATCCCTGCGGTTATGGCAAACGAAAAAATGCTTCTGCGAATCAGAGCGACGACTGATGCATTGCACAACGAAAGCGAGACTTGTGGCAGGTCAGATCAATAACGGACGCCGAAGAGATCGAAAGCAAGACTGAATAATGTTATCCACTGCCAAGGGAAAGCGAATTCGAATATTTTAACAAATCAAGAGAGCAAAAGAGAGCGCATTAGCAAAACAAACAAAGAATAAGAGGAAGTTTCTTTAGATCCGCGTTTGCTACACAGAGCAGCAAAATTATTGAAAGCAATTGATTTTGGAAGATTTAGAATGCTGCTGCTCCTTTGGTGGGATAGCCAAACAGGCTGCATCAAATAAATAACATGTTTAATTTGAACTAGTTTCGCCCAGTGGTCGAAATTCGACCATATTCTTTAACTAAGTTTTTCATAAGCCCAAGGAAAGTGGGAAGATGCAGAACAAATACATATAGTTTCATTTGGCAGGAACTTTCTAGGGTTTCTAATGTTATTTACATCAATGACATGATTTTTTAGCGTAGTGATAGTGACTGGCCACTGGAAAGAAAACCTTAGATTCGATGTATTTCCACCTTGCAAGCCAGTTAATATCGATTTGACCTTAAGATCACAGCACAGTCCCCAATTGTAATCGATGTTTTAAATTTTGAGTTGCGAACTTGCCGTCGAATTGTACGTTTCTAAATATATGTACCAGTCCTGTTTCACATCAAATATTCCAAACAATATTACCTATTTTCGCACCAATGTTGTTGTCAGTTAAATTTCAAGCCATCTGCTATCACCCTAATCTTAAAAGACCATGAAGTGCGGTTCTCTTTTTTACTTCTTCAATTTTAGTGATAACGCGTAAACAATAAATAATTGTAATTAATTTTTTTTTGGCAATGGCGTGGTCTAAGTACTCATGAGAACAGATGGTATAAATTTTGGGTTAATTGAATTTGTTTTCCAATGCTAAAAAGGGGGCCATTCATTATTAATATATAGATTATTAGCTGACCCGGCAAACGTTGCTCTGCCATATAAATTGATTCTAGTATATTATATTTTTTTGGATTTTTCACTGTTGTTCCAGAGTCTGAAACTACAATTACAATACATTATATTTAAAACATCAAATAATTACAATTACAATATGATTTTTATTACCATAAATTATTTCAATAATTATTAATTTTTCATTTTAGTTTGAAGTAACTTGGTAATTAAAATAATTGAATTAATTTCGTAATAAAAGGAATTACCTTTATTTTTGCGTACAAATAACAAGTTTTAACATAGAGAAAAGGGTATGAAATAAAAAGTTGGATGGATGTAATGTGTTTAATTTGCCCACAAAATAATAAAGGTAATTCAATAAAAATATCGAAATTACAATTTTTTTCAAATAATTGAAGTAAATATTGAAATATTCTTAATTGATATTAACTACGAAATTCTGTAATTGTAATGGTAATTTGATTTTTAAATATCACATAATTGTAATTTTAGTTTACAGCTCAGTTCTGTACCGTAGGTACAACTGGCTGAAAGTAGATATTAACCGTTCTTCATAGGGAAAATTCCAGTTCATAGCTTAACTAAATTCTGAGACTTGTAAATCGTCCAACACTCACATTATTAACATAAATACCAATTCTCTAATCGAAAGGTGTAGGTGAACCACTTTTAAACCGATTCTCTGCTTAAGCATTTATGACTGAGAATTAAAAATCTTCGCTATCGAGATGCAACGTAAAAATAAGAAAATATCGCGATATTTTTGACCGTACGATCTTCTACATATTTGACCGTCTAAATAATAATCTAAGCTCAAGAAAATTTTGCAAATTTTGCGACTTCTTTGTCTCTTTGATTTACATCTCATAGCATTCTGGACCGTTCAATCTGCGTTTTCCATTTACCAACGCCTGTATTGTAATCTAAAAATTATAAGCTTTCATGAATATGATCATTAGATAATTTTGGAAATTTCGAAATTCACTGGAAATTTACTTAAAAACCATTGCCGGTAAGCGTCCAACTATTCCTGAAAGTTTGTTCGCAATGATCGGTTTATCTTTGGCAATTTCCAAGCCATTTCTTCATCCTAAAATCTCCGTGAACAAGCGTCCAACCATTCCCCAAAGCTTTTTCGCATTTGAATGAGCGGTAAAGTTTACATTTCCGCCCATTTCTTCAATTAAGAAACCTTCGCAGGCAAGCGTCCAATCATTTCCCAAAGTTTCATCACAATCGAACATTTTGTAAATTTCTCGGTTTTTTTTACCATTTTGCGACCATTTTTTCTACTTGGAAACCTTCCCGGGCAAGCGTTAAGCCATTCCCCAATGTTTTAACAAAGCCCGTTCGCGAGTTATAAAATTACAACGAAAAGTGGCTTTGATTTATATATATATAGAAGATTATGGCAATACCATATCAACCAAAACCGTCGTGTCACATGTTGGCACTACTAGCGCCACATTGGAAATTTGACAACAACAAACGGTAGGCCCGGGTGCTTTATCATTGGCGCGGAAATATTTATTTTAAAATTTTGCATTTAATTTTGGGTAACGCTTAAGGGGGTATTGCTGCTAGGAAAGCTGTTCTTGGACCTTTTTAAAAGAAAATCTTGTTTGAAAAACGGAAATAGTTATTTAAATTTGAAATGTTTTTTTTTATTGTATTAAAAACATATTGAATTAAATAAAAATTTTTTTCGGCACGGATAACTCCACTTCGGATCATCTGAAATGGAAAAAGTAAACGGCTTTAGATTCAGTACAGATGCTATTCGGGCCCCTATTTCAATCATAGTTTTGCGATTTTTTTTTTACAAAATGATGGCCATAGAAAAATGAAAAATCGATTTTGGGGAATTTTTTTTGTAGTTTAGTGTAAAAAAAAATTAATAAAACTTTTAAAACTCTGATTGAAATAGGGGCCATAATGGTGACAATTGTGCGTCGATTGCAGTTTGTTTCATCAAAGTCGGTTCAGAACTACGGGCGCAATCAGTCAAATAGCCGTCAGCTCGAAAAAGGTGGTATCGAGATAAACGCGTTTAAAGTATGCAGTTGCTAGGAAAGTCGGAACACTTTACGTCATTAAAAGGGCTATATCTTCTAAAGTATTTCGATTTCAAAAAAATCCATTTAGGACGATATTCTCAAATATCCAAGCTATAAAAATATGCAAAAAAAAAAAAGGAAAAAATGTTTGCAGCAATACCCCCTTAAATTTGAGTTATAACATTAGCATGAATGATAACATTTACATCACACTAGCAAATAACCCGGCTTACTTCGCTACGCCGCCGTCAGCTAAGCTATTTTAACCGATAAGGGTATCAGTTTTTCTTTTCCGACTTGGGGTGGATTTTACAAATTGGAAAATATTTGACCGTATCTTACATACATCGGCTCAAAGCAGAGATTAACTCTTATGCCCCTTCCGCGGTTAAAAAGAAAGTCTCTCCGGACATTTCCGATCTTGGTGGTGAACTTTTCAAATTTAAGGCTTTTAAACCCAATTTGATAAAGATCAGCCCAAAGAAATGGATTGGCATTGAACAACACACATTTTGGGACATTTTCCACCCATTCTCCAACCATTCCTCAAAGTTGCATTGCAATTGGATGAACGATAAAATTTTCGCGGTTTGTGCACTTTTTTCCGCCCATTTCTTCAACTTTGAAACCTTCCCGGGCAAGCATCTAACCAAGGTCCCGCACACAACCAGTACAATGAAAAACGGCAGCTCGAGTTACCGTTACCGTTATCATTATTTCTTATACTTTCCTTACAAACCAAGTTAATAGCCAATCGGAAGAAAAAAGGTTTTTGGCTGCTGAATTTTCCTTGAGTTTTCCGACCCTAAGCTCAATTTTTCCAGCATCAGAAAATTACATTATAAATTATTTAACTTACTATTCTTACAAGCCGAATTTCTAGTCAACCGGATGAAAAATAGGTTTTTGCATATCGAATTTCCCGGGAATTTTCCTTTCGCGCAGATTTTCCGAAATCGGGAAAATACGTGTCCAATTATTTCTCACACTTAGCTTACAAACCGAGTTTCAAGTCAATCGGACGAAATATAAAATTCTCACAATACAAACTTTTCCGACGCTTTTCCGGGAATTTTCCGACCCTAAGGTCGAATTTTCCAGCATCGGAAAATCACAATTCAATTTATTTCACTTACTGTCCTTACAAACCGAGTTTCAAATCAATCGGATGAATAAAAAATTTACCCATACAAAGTCTTTTTCACCACTTTCGCAGACCAGAAACTTTTCACAATTCTAAAACAAAAAGTTTGCATTTTTTATTCATTTTATTTATTTTTATATCATCTTTTCGTTTTCTTTCTGTGAATTTTTAAAAAAGGATTAATTAATTCAATTATAAGAGGTAATAAAAACAGGGTATCCCGGATATTCTTGAGCCGCGCAGAAGACGATTAGAAGCTCTAGCTTTTATCCAACAATGTTGAAGAATATAAAAAAACTGACCTCAAATATTAGCTATTAAATCAGGTGGCATTTTCTAAACAAATGTGTCAAATGGAACGACCATTTTGTCACATTAAAATGCAATGAATCATTGAATAGCTCAAATCTCCCATTGGTTAAACACAATTTTTCACTTCCAATCGAGTAAATCGCTGCACGTGCATTTCGCATAAATAAATTAATGAGCTCTCCGGACTCCGGAGCGCTGCGGACGTGGTGGCCAACAGCAGTTGCAAGCTGCGATTTATGCGAGTGCGGACCAAACTAAGCGCAAAATAATTTAAGCACTGTCAATAATAGTTTTGGGTGGGAGCAAAGTTCTCGAGTCGTTTCTTTTTTTGTCCTTTTCACTCGACACGTTGGCACGCGCTTGGGATTTCTTGTTCTTTCTCCCTGCTATCAATTGCACTTCCGTTTTTGTTTGAAAATCATGGGGCCACAAAGCGCAATTTCTTGTATTTTGTCGCCATCATCATTGTACGAACGAAAGGAGGAAGAACGCATTGGCGACTGTGGAAACAAATAGTGTGGGAGGAGTTCGTGTACTCAAGGAAATTGCCATCATTATACTTGTCGCAGTTTGTCGTACTTTTGTATTAAATAACGTTTAATGTTTGTTTGGCGTGAAATTGATTTACAAAATCGGTAAAAGGAAGTGCTTGGGCTTACCGTGATGAAGTATTTACTGAATGAAATTGTCACAAAGAGTTTAAAAAAAAAGCATTTAGATTAGGAAAATTTTTTTAAGGCAAATCACGGGCGGTCGACGTCGCATTATTAAATTTTTTTGGTGGATGGAATTTGACTCTTACACTCAGTGTCAGACTCCATAAAGTGTTTATACAAGGTGGGCCAAAAGAAGTCACCCTATTGGAAGATGCTCTTATTTTTACAAATAGCCGCCAAAATATAATGAGGTTAATATTATATACGATTATTATATACGAGGTATATTCTACATCTGTCTAGTCTACAAATGTCAAAACAGATCTGACTTTGGCGACTATTTGTAAAAATAAGAGCATCTTCCAATAGGGCGACTTCTTTTGGCCCGGGTGACTTCTTTTGGCCCACCTTGTATTATTGATCATTAACCAAGGTAATTTTGCAAATACTTATTGCATATTAAAGCCTATAACCCATGGAAAGTTGATAAGCTGAAAGCGTGGTTATAAATAAGCTTTGTGCATATTAAAAGTAGGGAATAGAGGTGGTAGAAATATTCGTGACGACTAAAGCACGAGTGAAGAAAAGTGTAATTTTATTTTCATAAGAAGACCAGGTTCACGTAAGTCACATTTAAAATTATTTCGATTCGAGTTGCTCAGCTCCTATTCCTACGAACCAGAACCTGAAAACGTGGATAGCGCTGGTCGTTGAAGTTATATAAAACAGTATAATATAAAGAGTCTGATCTGATGGAATATGGAGGAGCAGCATCTCAGCGCTTGCAAGTATCAGTCAATATTTACAAATCATTTTCGAATTTCTTGGGATTTTTTCTACTGAATAATAAAAGCTTGAATTATCAGTTGTGCTCCCACTTTCAACTTAAAAATAAATAATTGATTTTACGGTAGGGACGTCGGATATTTCTAAAATATCTATATCGATATTTGTGGCGAAATTGAAAAGGTATCATTTCGATATAAATATTTTAGGGTAAGTTTTTGATTTTAACGAACTGGTTTGATTTTTAGTCAGAGTGCTGGTTTAGCCGTCTCAAGGTCGGGAAGAAATTATAATTCAATAATTCCCAAGAAATCAACTACAAATTGATATGAACATATGGACACAAGCAAGGTAAGGTATCCCAGACATGATCACGTTTCGTCTATTACCAATAGACTCGTCAATGAGATGCTACCTGTTTTTAGGGTAAAAAATATCGATAATATCGATATTTTCAAAAAATAGCCATTTCTTTAGAATAATTGGGTCAGTAAGGTAATTTAGATGTCATTCGACACGTTTGAAAAACTACGTTCTAACAGAGCTCAAAATCTAGGTATCAAAGCTCCAAAACACTACAAAATATCAAGGCGGCGAACACCTGAAATTCTAGAGAAGGTTTGGTTCGGGGGTTCAAATACGTTGGGAAATCTAAGGTTAAGTTTTCAAACGTAAGGGTTTGCTTCGAAGCTTAGTTCACGGAATCTTAGACCATGAAGACATTTTTTGGTAAGAAAAATAAGACATGTTTGTAATTGTAATAGTTTTATAAGTTCTGAAAGAAACTTACTAAAGAGATTCTTCGAACCAAACCTTTTCTCACTCCCGGATTGCATTGTTCATATACGAGGGCCGTGCCAGAAATAGCCGACCTAACTACTAAAACACATAAATGTATCATTTTTTTTTTCAACATAGGATCCTTTTAGGTCGATACACTTTTCCCAGCGATGTTCAATAGCTTCGATACCTTTTTTATAATAAGAACTGTGAAGCTCTTTAAAATAGGCATTAACCTCGGACTCCACCTCTTCATTGTTGCCAAATCTTTTTCCTCCGAGCCATTTTTTTAAGTTTGGAAAAATAAAATAATCAGAGGGAGCTAAGTCTGGCGAATAAGGGACGTGAGGTAGCAATTCAAATTTTAATCCATTAATTTGAGCCATTGCAACGGCAGAGGTGTGAACCGGCGTTTTTGTTCTGAAGTCAGCAAACACGGCACCCATCTTGCGCATAACTTTTTCATGTCCAATTTTTCGGTCAATATGCGATGTACAGCACTTTTTGAAATGCCTACACATTCAGCTTACTCACGAACTTTCAATCGCCGGTCACTCAATACACATTTTTTAATTTTGACCACCATTTCTGAAGTGGTCACCTCATTTGGACGCCCATTACGATGTTTATCTTCGCAGCTCAAACGACCTCGCTTAAACTCAGCCACCCAATATTTTATTGTTGTAAACGAGGGAGCAGAATTACGTAAGGTAGGATCCAGCTCCTTTTTAATATTGGTTGGACTAAGACCTTTTATATGAAAGTATTGTATCACATAACGATGACCAATTTTGTCCATGTTTGCAAATCAATAACAAGCGTTCTCTATTAAAATCGGAAAAAAAACGGTGCAAGGTAAAGGCACCAATATTCAAACTTAAGCTTTTAATAGTCGGTACTTCCCCTTTTTAATATTTTTTGTGAACATTTTCCAACACTACTGTGCTAGGTCGGCCATTTCTGGGACGGCCCTCGTATGTACTTATGAAAACGGAATTGTTACACTGGTTTTACACGGTGGAGCAGACTTCATGAAGTTTTCGAAAAAGCTTTCGTTTGTAGGAGAGAGGTGTAGTTGTGTCGCTTGCCCCTATACACCTCTTTCGTACAAGCATGAGCTCTTTGCAAAACTTCAAGCAGTTTGCTTCACGGTCTAAATCCAGTCTTAGGGACGTTTTCTGAAGTTCCTGTTTTTGCAAATCTAGGTGGATTTGGTGAATTTGCAAAGCCCATTTTGAGCATGAGCTATGAAAACGAGTAAAATCCACCTGGATTTGCAAAAACTGGAACATGAGAAATCCAGTCTAGGTCCTTAGGGCCTTAGGTCCGTTTTTTCATGTTCCAGTCTTTCGACTCCTCCCGCCCCAGCAAATTGGAAAACACGTTATATCTCCCAAAGTTTAGTACCGATTATCCCCTAATTGTAGAATGGTAGAGATCGGATTAACGATAGTCGAGTTATAAGGAAAACAAACAATTAAGGGCAGCACCGGTCGCAAAAGTGATCGGCAGCAATTCACAGGTAAAGAGTATATTATAGTAGGTCTTGACCGACTTTCTTTCTTGTTAAGAAAGGAATTGTCCATTATCGGGGGTGACACAGAAATCTTTAGAGATTTCACCGTCGGTTGGTTCTTAAAAATCCATCGATGCCACAGAACTTGGAGAGATTTTGTTTTCTTTTTCGAAAGTCTAGTAAAAAGGTGTGTGCAAAAGATAATGATCCAACTACAAACACAGTGCTAAATCTCGAAGGTTCGTGAATTCGGTTAGGTTGGTTTGTGTATTGGCTTTTTCAAAAGCTCCTAATAAAATAGGAGAGGTTTGAAACCAACCGAAAGAGATTTCTATGGCACCTAAGAATTGATTTTCGGTTGGAGAGTCTTTGGAAGAGGTTTCTGTATCACCCCCGTATGTATGTTTTGCGCTTCTCAATTTTTACTACCATCGATCATAGATGTGAGAAATTATATTTCTCTTATGTATGAAACGGCTTGCAATCTATACATCTATATAAAAGTGAAAGTATGTTTGTATGTTTGTCCCTTATGGGCGTCTAAACCGCCGAACCGATCTTTACGAATTTTTCAAAGTAAGTTCATGTCGATCAGGAAAGTGTCATAGGCTATGTCTCATGTCTGTGAAATGGTCCAAAAACCGCGAAATTTGCAAAATTATACCGTTCTAAGAACGGTCTAAGAACCGCGAAAATTGCAAAAAATTACGTTTTCGCTAAAACTTTGGGAAATTGATCGACGCTTGCCCGGGAAGGTTTCCAAGTAGAAGAAGCCGCGAAATTCGCAAAATGTTTGTTTGTTAAAAAACTTTGGAGAATGTTTGGACGCTTGTGAAGGATTTTGATTTGAAGAAATGGGCGGGAAATAGTCCAAAAACCGCGAAATTTGAAAACTACCGTTCATCCGATTACGATGAAATTTTTGTCAATGGTTAGACGGTTGGCCGCGAAGTTGTCTAAGGTCCAAAAATAGCGAAATTCGCAAAATTATACCGTTCATCCAATTGCAATCAAACTTTGGGGAATGAATTCAACGCTTGCTCGGGAGGGTTTCTAAGTTAAAGAAATTTGTAGAAAATTGTCCAAAAACCGCGGAAACTGCAAAATTTGCGGATTCGGTAAGTCTTTGGATAGTGGTTCGACGCTTGCCCGAAAAGGTTTCAAAGTAGAAGATATGGGCGGAAAATGGTCCAAGAACCGCGAAATTTGCAAAATGTTCGATTTTGATGAAGCTTTAAGGAATGGTTGTACGCTTGCCCGCGAAGGTATCTAAACTGAAGAAATGGGCCGAAAATGGTCATAAAACCGCGAAATTTCAAAAACTTTACCGTTCATCCGATTGCCATATATCTTTGGCAACGCTTGCCCGCGAAGGTTTCTAAGGTCCAAAAATCGCGAAATTTGCAAAATAACCTTATGAGTATTCATGAAAGCGCTTAGTGCTTATATTACAATGCCGGTGTTGGTAAATGTAAGCTGTAGATTACACGGTCCAAAATATTGCGAAAATTGCAATTTTATGATTTGAGCCTGGATTATTGTAAAGATTTGATAGACGGCAATTTTAGACGGGTAAATATAAACGGTCAAAAAATTCACGAAATTTGCAAAATATTCATGATTTTAGATTATCATAAACGTGTATATAGAGAAAAAGATCGAACGGCTCAAAATGTTTATACCGACATGCAGCCTGCACTACATTGAATACAATCGCTCTTTCAAGAATCATAGGAACCCGGGCGAAGCCGGGTATTCAGCTAGTATTTTATAAATTTGATTCAGAATTTTATTATCACAAAAGTTTTGTAACAAACCCCTTATATTGAATGAAATAAAAAATTGTATTTTTTATGAAAATGCGCAAAAATATGAACGACTTTAGAAAGAAATTTTTCTGGGTGTATGTTTTCAAAGAAGACGAGTAAATGTAGTGTCAGGTTATTTATTAGTACACAGAAAAAAATATGTAAAAACTTCATGAAAATGTTGTTTTTTTTACGTTTCACAAGGATTTCCCACCCACTTTGTTTGTGTAGATTTTCTACATGCCACGTTGAGCTTTCTCTTTTCTACATGCGGCATGTAGCTTTTCTAGATGCCACGATAAGCTCATATTGAAAAAAATTTTTTTAAAAAATGCTAATTACACAAGGGAACTTGGGGTGAGGAGGGTTGTGGGGTGGAATGGAAGGAAGGGGCAAGGTCATCCTTCAGAAAAACGTACAACTTAATTTTTCTAATGAATTCGAACTCACAACTTACTTACCTTGGAAATTTAGATACTCGTACAATTGCTGTCGTCTAATACTCAATTTACACTGCGGTCGTACGACTTTTCCTGGGGTTACGACTTTTTACCTCACCTAGTCGGTAACATAAAAACAACCGTTTGACGTTTACTTTACATTAAATTGGAGTTTAGGTGTTTAATTTTCAAATTTAAGCAACAAAATGGAAAAAAACATTCTATACGTGATTGCGGAGATGCAGATGGTTGTAGATCTAATTACCATCTCTCAAAAGCTATACGCGTAGTCAGGCCCGTCGAGAGGCGATTCCGGGCCCGGGGGTTTTTCTCATGTTGTACATAGTTTATTTAAGTTTTCACAAAAAATCCGGGCTCGGGACCCCTCTCAGAAGTCCGGCCCCGGGGGAAAACACCCCCGTCTCCACCCTCTCGACGGGCCTGCGCGTAGCAGAGAGTGCTTTTGGGCTCTTTTGGACATCTGTAGCTAAAAATGTTGAAAAGGAGCAGCCGAACATAAAAACCTTGGCAATAGATAGAACACGATGTGTTCCAAACTAGTTCCGATATGCTCTAGCATCTTTCTTTAATTCCATCGACTTGGCACAATAAAAAATTATTTAATTAAATGAACTGTTTTTTTCCGAATGCTTGGCTAATATTTCCATCATCTTCTTGTGGCTTGTGGCGATCCGCTCTAGGATTCGGTTTCGCTTTTGTGAGGACCCAAGCATCCGTTCGGCTGTTTTGCTTGCTATGCAATTTGACTCTGTTTGATGTGATTGCAAGTTCTCCTCGGTATAAAGCTCAAAATATATGGCTTCCGAGAAGCTCATAACTTGGGCGACTCTTTCAAAATACACCCATTGGGATGGAGCACCGCCGGATGGTCCAACTGCAGCTTTCTCTTGGCTAAGATAGGAGTACATATAATTACAAAAATCATATAGATCAAATTTTGATGGTAGGAAACTTACCTTTATTTTCGCCGCAATAAATGTATTTTTTTCTTCACTTCCATTTCCGTAAAATCAAGCTCATAGTTTTTGAGACTTTGGCCATCTCCGCAAAAATACGGATGTTTTTCCGGGGGCCCCTTAGCTCATCGATCCGCTCCGCTTTTAACTTGTCATTTCCACCAGTCGCGGGTGCCTATTCCGATAGTTATAGATTAAAATTGCTCGAAGCTGTCACACTTTTGCGGAAAAAGCGATCCTGCAGCACTGATTTTTTCGGTCCTTCCCAAATTCAAAGCCTACTGCCAATTTTTTTCATGCCCGGGCGACCAGTCTCAGGCAAAAAATACCAAAAACGGTCGTACGACCTCAGTATAAACAGAGCATTAGCGGCAATGTCTCAATTTACAGCTATAATTGGAAACGACAAGCGACGATGAGGTACACGTTTCGTGTAGATTTTCTAAATGTAGAACTCAGCATTTGAAATCCTTAACGTTTATTTAGAAAACCTTCAAGTCACATGTGGAAAACAGTTTTCTAAATAAAAAAAAATTACTTTTCTGTACTGATTTTGAGCTACATTTTTCGTTTAGAATTTCCAAACGCGAATGTAGGTTTTTAAAAGTAGGAATACTTTGAAAAAGCGTTAATTTTCCCATTTCATTTGTTTACACAGCATTTAATTTTTTCTGTATGCCTCGTCTACTTTTATTATTTCTACATATTCGTGTAATTTTTCTACGTACCGCGTGTAACATTTTGTTTTCTACATTTTTCGTGTTCCCCGACTTTTCCTTTGTGTCTGATTAAGTTGATTTTAAAATTCCTTGTTTGCAGCCTTCATTGAAATGCTCCTTTTTTACATTCCTGATAAAAACACAATAGTTAGGAATTATTTTTGATTTGTGGAGTGAAGGATACATTTAGCGTTTACAGCGACAGTGTCGATGCACCTACCGCTATCAGCTAAAAATTAAATCACACAAGATAGAGGTTAAAGGGTATTTTGGATTCAGAGCACTCGAATTCAGTGGTTTTACCTATTTTTGTTGTCTGTTTGACTTTCTACTAAAACTCAAATGTAACAAATTCGAAAGTTTTTAAAATGTGTTAAACACATTTCATTTTAAAATTTGCTTATTCAAACTCATCAGTCGTAAAAATGGCAATTTAAATTGGGCAAACAATTGGACTTTTATACAAAGTGAAAATGGCGTAAATATTTTTAATGGGCGTGAAATTACAATGGAACAATATGTTGAGGATTGTCGGGAGTAGGAGAACTGTAAAAGTTTCTTCGACATTTTGCATGATTTATTAATGCTTAAGCAAATGCAATTTGTGCACGTTTGACAACAAATTGCGATAAGCAGGCAGCCAGCAAATTGTAAAAACTGTCAAAATCAAGCAAAATCAAATGACAGTTGCAATTTGTGAAAAGTTTTCCTTCCTGAACAGAAAAGAAAGAAATGAAGTTTACAGCTTCGATCCTATCGTATAGGGCAATTAGCATTTTGTGGCAATGTTGCAACAATAATTTAACGGGCCAGCAGGAGCCGAGGACGAGAACGTAGCCACAGAGCCACAGAAAGAAAAAAAAGCTGAAAGCCTGGCAAGAAAAAAAATGATTTGATTATCCTGCGGCCATGCGCTGTCACAATTTCGCAGACTGCCCGCCGAGCGTGTCGGACTGTGTCTGTCTGAAAGTAGGGATGAGCGAGTGACACGATTTCTTGGTGTCGTGAGAGGCTTTGAAAAATGTATTAGTCTGGAAAGGTTGTATTAAAGCCTATCGCCGATAACCGAAAAATCATTTATTTTTGGTCTTCAGTTTCACGAATTCTGTGAGAGTTTGAGTTTTTATTAATAAAAAAGAGCACACACAAAATAAATTAGAAACCGGAAAAGTTGACAAGTCCAAAAAATTTCCTTCTTCAAAAGCGAGCAAAACTAAAATAAAAGCCCTATCTAATTTTATAATAATTTGCACTCTATTTATTTGAGTCATTTGACTCGTGAGTCCCATCGGCCATCTCTCTCGTGCGAAGACTCCCTGGCGAACTTCTGGCACCATGAAAAACTGCCACATCAGCGAAAGTCTGTTAACTTCCGGTTTATGGTTGCAGCAGCTTATGGAGTCATTTCCGCTTCGTCCTGGTCTTGCGCTACCAGGTTCCCATTCATTCAGCTCAGCCAACCAGCTGGCGGTGCCCGCAGACCATTCTATTAAATCATCATTTCATTTTGTGCCCCTTGTCCCCTCTTGCTTCCTTCGGCGCAGTGCGCTTGCCGTCATTTTCTCTCTTTTTTTTCAAGTGCTTCCTTTAGATTTATAATTAAGATTTGGTTAGCAGCAAATAGCAGCGGCTCTTTACTGTTCTTTTTTTTCATTTTGGTTGCCCAGCGCAACTGCAGCTGCCTTCTAAAAGCGGCAATTTATCATATTTTTAACGTCGCCCTCTAACAAATTATATGGGCAGTATAAAATGGAATGAAACTTTTTTGGTCAAACATTTTTTTAGGTAATGCAATTTAATTACGCTGAGAGGCTTTTGAGTTACCTGTGACCAGACATGATTCAATAATTCTTCTTTTCAAGACTGGCAATATATTTTTAAACTAAGTTAAACTTTATTTTAGTGCAAAAAACATGATTCGAAGAAAAACACTGCAAACACTCCGTAATTTTCATTTATTTAACCTGTTCTTTATATTCATTTCTTAAAACAAAAAATTAATAAAAAAAAAATTATTTAATTAAAAAATAGCACGGTGTGACAGTCTTAAAACTTCTGGGATGCGACAAAGTGTAGGTCGTAGATATAGTATATAGTAGTTAAATGTAACATTGCGGCGTACAACAAATTTTTCGTGCACATCAAAATTTTGAATAACGGCTAAAAACCGTCTTTTCCAGGTTGATATAGTTAAAAAATCATATGTCTTAAACTAAGCAACCAACGTTGTATTGTACTGCAATCCCGGATAAACCTTGAGGAAGCTACATGAAAAATAAATCGATTTTTTATAGTTTTCGACTTCACCGCACTTTAAATGATTTAAATGAAATTAATAGGTCAAAGTGGTATAAAACTATTTAATTTTAGAATGCTACTTAACTTTATTAAAATCGGATATTATTTGGTTGAGTTATTTAACTTTTTAGGAAAAAAGCCATAAAAAAGCCTAATAAAAAACAAGTAGGAAAGTCGGCCAAGCCCGACTATAATACACTCTGTACTCACAAAAGTGTATGCTTAGTGTAAATTTATAGCATATTTCCACTATAGCAAATATGTACATATTCTCACATTTTATCATACCAAAAAAAAACAAAATTTTTTCCATAAAAAAAATGTACATATTTAATATATGTGTCCATTCTCCGAACGAGTTGTAAAATAAAATACTAGATTATTTGGTATTAATGTCACAAAAAAACCAACCCTGATGTTATCGATGTCATAAAAAGTCAACCCTGGTTTAAAATTTATTTGAAATGATAATTGAAGGTAAGGGCTAGTTTCATAATATTATTCTTAGTATTAATAAATTTGATTTCAAATGGCTCCAAAACGTAAGTCAGTGTCTTGGAAGGACTCCATAAAGTCATGCTCATGGATCTGTAAGAGAAGAATTTTGTCGCGGGACACCAATTTATTTGGAAGGATGGTTGCCAAATTAATTGAATGGAAAGACGTTCGCAAAAAAATTAGACATTTAAAGCGCAAATACAAGCAAATACGAGATAAGTAGGGATTTTT
This sequence comes from Lordiphosa collinella, assembly GCA_018904265.1. Taxonomy (NCBI): domain Eukaryota; kingdom Metazoa; phylum Arthropoda; class Insecta; order Diptera; family Drosophilidae; genus Lordiphosa; species Lordiphosa collinella. The sequence goes on along the minus strand of JAEIFV010000410.1, from coordinate 109,183 downwards.
TTATACAGGTCTGAACTAAAAACGCAAGGTGTTTCAGACGGTGCTTTATCAAAATGAGAGCCGTAAAGTCAGCGCAGCCATCATCCTCTTTCTCAAACAGTGTGTTGAGGTAAAGTGACTCGTGTGGCTTACTGGCCTCACATGGGAATTCAGTTTGCCTGTAGAAACGCAAACTGGACCAGGCTGAGATGACACCGTTTGTAAAGGCTATGGTGGCTGCCACAACAGAGTAGATGGAGGTACTTGACCGACAAGCAACTGCTCGCTTGGAGATTAAGGAGCGCATGGAGAATGCCACTATAGAATTTTAGTCTAATATGTTCAAACTATAAAAGAAAATGTTAAGAAAAGCATAGAAGCTAGTACGAGTATATTGTTTTATTTTATTTGATGTTGAGTCTTTAGGAATTTTTTCTTTAATTTTATTTGGCAAACACAAATCAAACTTGTAATTTGTTTGTCTTTTGTCACTTTTATTTGAGAAAGTACTTAAGCAATAATTATAAAATAATGTCTCATACCAAATGCAACTGCATTTATTGTTTTGAGCTCCATAGAACTTAGTGCAAAGATGTAGTGCATAATAACTCAAATTTGAATTGTCAGCTGCCATTCACATGTTTACGAATCTGTAAAATATGTACATATCATATGGAAACGCTCAGAAAAAAATATGTACATATCGAAATATGTGATCATAGTGGAAATAGGCTATTAGATGCTGCATCAGAGAAGTTTCTTTTGCTTATATCTTGATGACTGACGTTCATCCGATTTTTACCAATCCTTTGGTGGAACGATAAATAATCCCGCTTACTACTAAATATGTCCAAAAGGTACGAACCATCTATCTTTAAAACTGCCGGAGGTATGACGTTTTTTTCTAAATTTCGGGGGCGGGAGGGGGCGTGGCAAAAATGGAAAATAAACGATCTGCCAGCAAGCATATAAAGATTATGTTCCGTACATGTAAAACCTCTATCTCTCACCTTCTCTGAGATCTACGTATACCATAGCTGTTAAATAATGATTACTAATCGTAATCATATGTTATTTGACTACTTTTACTTTAAATGAAAATTAATCATTACATTACGATTATTTTCAGATTCTCTAGATTATAAATTGATTACGATTATAAATAATTAAAAAATAATCGATATTATTTCAGATTATTCCTGACTATTTCTGATTATTTTCAAAATGGGAATAGACAATCCCCGCAAATTTTAAAAAGCCATATCTCCCGCAGTTTTATAGATAGAAGGTTCGGACCTTCTGGATATCTTTAGTAATCTGCATTATTTATCGTTCTGCCAAAGGAATGGTAGAGACCGGATGATTGATTGTCGAGTTATGCCGAAAACAAACAATTATGATGGGCAGCACCAGTCGCTACTGCGATGGGCAGCACATCACACACCTTAAGGGGGATTCTCCATGTGGAAAATATTTTTTTCGTTTTTATACCCTTGCAGAGGGTATTATACAATTTTGCGGATGTTTGTAACGCATTAAAGGAAGCATCTCCGACCACATAAAGTATATATATTCTGTCCTTCCGACCGTCTGTCCGTCTGTCTGTTTCTATGCTATCTCCTCCGTCAGTCTTAAAGCTATCCTCGATCGGTCGAAAAACTAGTTCTAGTGAGGAAAACTTTTTTGTTTTTAATGAAAACGCCTCCCTATATTTTTTCTTTTCTTTTTTTTTATTTTTATAGCCTGGTTATTTGAGAATATCGTCCTTAACGATCCTAAAAAAATTTAAAAAAATATTTGTAATAGGAAACCCAGTTTGCCAAACTTCAAACGCATTTATCTCGAAACCACGTTTTTAGGACTGGCGGCCATGATATATCCAGTTACACTGGTTACACTGAACCGATTTTGATGAAACTAAGTGCAGTCATCGCAGAATTGTCACCATTTTGAACAATTTTTTTTACACTAAACTACAAAAAAGTGCACAATATTAAGTTTTATTTTCAATGACCGACATTTTGCCAAAAAAAATTCACAAAACTTTTTTCGAGGTTCAGTCCAGAATGATATTTATACTGATTATAGCCTTGCTTTTACTTTTCATTTCAAACAATATGAAGACGAGAAATAGTGGCCGCCAGCACTTTTTTGTTTACTTTGACCTATTTCTAACACATTAAATACAATCAATATAAGATTTTTAAAAAAGGTCCAAAAACAGCCTCGACTTGGAGAATGCCAATTAACTCAAACTTTGGAAGGTACAGAGCAGAGCTGTAATGTAATCAATACTTCCCGTATTTCATTACTTTTCATTAAAAAGATATCAATTATTCAGACAATGAAATAACAATTCCAGATTACATTTTTTTTAGTAATCGTAATGGTTTCTTTGGAAAGAGAAATGTAACACCTTTCCCACGGTGGTTTACCATGGCACCCGGAAAAAATTGGGGGAGCTACATGAAAAACAAATCAGAATTTTTCAGTTTTTTGCGATCACCGTACTTAAATAAAAAAGAATGGTCAAATTTATATTAAACTTATCTAATTTTGGTAGTGCAGTTTCAAAAAATTTAATTTTGCATCTTCTGCAAATTAGTTCATTAAAATCGAGTAATATTTGGTTGAGTTATTTAACTTTTAGGAAAAACCTGAAAAAGCCTAATTAAAACAAGTAGAAAGTTGGGGAAGTCTGACTATAATGGACACACTTTACCCAAAAGTATGTCAGTGAAATTTAGATGCTGCAGTAGCTGCTTGAAAGCAATAAGGCTGCGTGCAGCAGAGAAGTTTCGCTTATATCTTGGCTATCATTCATCCGATCTTACCAACTTTGTGGACGATAAGGAATCCCGACTACTTAAATATCTCCAAAAGTACGAAACCTTCATTTATAAAACTGCCGAAGATATGACGTTTTTCCAAATTTCGGGGGGGAGGCGGCAATAATTGAAAGTAAGCTTGATCTGCCTGTAAGAGATGAAGCATATGTTCCGTACGTCAAACCACTCTAATAATCCGAGATCTATTTATTAATATGGGACAGACGGACTGACAGAAGGACGAACAGACAACAGTGAAATACGGACAGACGGTAGAGTAGTAGTACTAGTAGTACTGGGCTACACAACACTTATTCTAAAAAAAAAATTCAAAATTTACTCTAAAAACTCAACAATTTTTCGGAGACAGTGCTAGAAATGGCGCTGACCACCACCATATTGCGAAAATTTTGTTATCCGAAAAATTTTAAAAACTTTGCTAATTATTGACCCCGATTTTAGAAAATAGGCATACGTTCTAACCGCAGAAGAAGTTGTAGTTCTTATACAATAAAACAAATATGGGGGTTTCTAACCAAACAGTGTTCAAAACGTCACAAAGACAAAAATGGGGAAAAAAACAAATCAAAAAATGGTTTACGTAGCAACACTAAAGATAAGAAGAACCTGATCAGTCATATAGATATTTTAAAGACCTAACTCTTTCCAAAACCGGTAAGAAAATAAAAATATTTGATATATGTCAAAGTTATGGGCGTATAAGGGAGTGTTTGTGCGAAAAAGGCTTTTTTACGGTTATTCAAAATTTCGATGTGCACTAAAAATTCTAGTATGCCACAAAAAATCTACTGGAACCATATCTACAACCCACTAGGTCCCACAAAGCCATTTTTTTTACAGTGTTATTCTATAATTATTTAAAATTCTAATTACTTTTACACTTACTTGAGTAATTCTGCCTGTAAAGGGGGATTATTGAGTAATTGTGCTTAAAAAGTTGAATTATTCATGTAATTGTAGGTGAAAAGATTAATTCCTTAAAGATTTTGGTAATAAAATCAAACTAAATGGACAAATTTTCAATTAAAGTATGAAGCGAAACTGATGATTTTGAGCAAATTGTTATAGCCGAAGCAGTGAAATATGTCACAGCACAAAAGAATTCAATGGGATCAAGAGAACTCATAGGCCCCAATCGTGAATTATATAATTTGGACGAAACCGGCCACAAAGTTATTTGATGTCTTCTAATTCTACAAATTGATGACTTTTAAGTCTTTTGATTTATGTAGTCTTTTGAGTAGATATAGCCATGTCCGTCCGTCTGTTACTCCATCTGTTTAAAAGCTATCTTTCCCATAGCAGGATGTCTTCAGATACATATAGGCTACATAGGGAACGAATTGGATGACTATAGCGTATAGAAACCATGGAATATGGTACACTCAATATTAAAAAAGAATCGGAAACAATTTTGCTGGATCCGTCGACAAATTTCGCTGTGCTTGAAAAATATCTAACGCTAAGTGAGATAGTGATCCATCACAACTTGCCACTAACATTGTGACATTAATTTAATTTGAAATATTAATTAAAATTGTAATTATTTTTGATCAAACCCATATACAATAACATCTCATGGAGAGACGGCTCCTGGACTGACAGGCGATTGTTGATGATGGAGGATGGCGCCTCTTGAATCAGCTGTACAATCTACCAGACTCTTCTGTGGTGTTGAATGTCTCTGTTTACACTTATGGGAAAGCATAACATGAACTCGAGCCGGCTAAAACTGCAGGTTTGCTTAGCATAAAGGTCGTAAAAACAGTCTCATATGGAAACAATTTTTACTTTAGACGTCCCGGCCGATTTTCTTGCTCGTGTTTTATATGGAGTTATTCATTTCTGGCCCGTTCTGCGTCGAGTAGATACAGCCAGCTGAGCGGAGCGTAGCACATCAGCTTTGTGAAATCAAACGCACAGAGCACATAGCGAGCGCGCACACGAACAGCTTAGCGGTGCGGAGAATTTTGTATGTAAAATTTGTAAGCTCCTCTAGCTCCGCTCCGATTTCTGTGTGCACTTGTCCAACTACAGTCCAGGTTAATAATACAAATTTTTAAAAATACCGTTCAACATTTTATTTCACCATGTGTTTGAGAATGGGGCTTATTTTTATGTGGTTGTGTACTTTTTCCAAACATTGGATGTAGCTGCATTCGAAATAGTAAATAATTTCAGTTTAGAAAGGGTGATTTTTTAGCTAATATCTTTTTGGCAACACTGGTTTAAACAGCTCACGCACGTTTTGTGTTTTGTTTCACTGTCAAACATCTTCAGTTTGGTCTATAATTTAACCATGAATCGTCTTACAAACGAACAACGCTTGCAAATTGTTGAATTCTATTATAAAAATGCGTGCTCTGTTAAGAAAGTTCATCGCGTGCTTCTTCCATTTTATGGTCAGTTTAATCGACCCACTGAAGCGGCTATTGTGAATAAATTTCGCACCAAATTTACATTGTCGGACATTAAACCACCAACACGCTTACGTAGAGTGCGAACTGAAGATAATATCGCAGCTGTATCGGCCAGTGATGACCATCAATTATCGATTCGCCGCCGTTCGCAGCATTTGGTCCTATGTTACTCAACAACGTGGACAATTTTGCGGAAGGATTTAGGTATGAAGCCTTTCAAAATACAGCTGGTGCAAGAATTGAAGCCGAACGACCTACCGCAACGTAGAATTTTTGGTGAATGGGCATTTGGAAAGTTGGCCGAAGATCCACTTTTTTACCGAAAAATTGTGCTCAGCGTCGAGGCTCATTTTTGGCTCAATGGGTACGTAAGTAAGCAGAATTGTCGATTTTGGAGTGAATATCAGCCAGAAGCATTGAAAGAGCAGTTTGGTGCGGTTTATGGGTTGGTGGCATCATTGGACCGTACTTCTTTAAAAATGATGCGAATCGTAACGTAACTGTGAATGGTGAGCGCTATCGTGAGATGATATCAAACTTTTTTTTGCCCAAAATGCAAGAATTTGACTTGCATGACATGTGGTTTCAACAAGACGGTGCCACATGTGCAACAATGGACTTATTGAGAGGCGAGTTCGGTGAACATTTTATTTCACGTTCGGGACCGGTCAATTGGCCGCCTAGATTGTGCGATTTAACGCCTTTAGTCTATTTTTTCTGGGGCTACTTTAAAGCTTATGTCTATACAGACAAGCCCGCTTCAATTGAGGCATTGGAAGACAACATTGAAGCATTTATTCGTGAGATACTGGCCGAAATGTTGGAAAGAGTACGCCAAAATTGGACTAAGCGGATGGACCATTTGAGGCGCAGTCACGGTCAATATTTGCATGAAATAATCTTCAAACATTAAATTATATGGACCGTACTATAGATTCAAATAAAGATTTCATGCATTTTTCTGAATTTAATGTGTTTTTTTTTTAAACTTTCCTATAGCTCTTAAAAAATCACCCTTTACCTAGAAATACATGAATAATTCAACATTTCAAGCACAAATACTCAATTATTCCTTTTAACAGGTGCATTATTCAAGTAATTGTAAAAGTAATTACAATTTAAAATAATCACTGAATAATCACTAATAATTAACTCCGAGTTACAAATACGATTACTTAAAAATCGTAATCAGGAATTGTTTTTAATTTTCTAAAAAATTGTAATGGTAATGGTAATTGTGTATACACCTCTGGTACAGTGTATATTATAGTCGGGCGTGACCGACTTTCTTAGCTGTTATTAACCAACTACTTGCAAGTGTATTCTATATTCGGCACTGTTAGTTTGTTAAGGCTTTTCGTTCAAATTTAATATTCTCGATCATTTAACTTCGTTGATTAATCATTCTTTAAATTCGAATGCCTTTAAACAAACACCTTTTCATGGCAAGTGTTCCATAAATGATTTCCCCTTCGATTCGGGCCACTCCTCGCAAAAATTGCTCAATTATTCAAACGAATTTCACGCATTTAATTGTGTAAATTTAGCCAGGCATGACATGCACACGCCATAACCCCACCTCCCACCCACACCAACTCTACCCCAACGGTCCAGGCCGAACGCCAAACGTTGGTCTGGATGGCCTCTGATGTCTGATGTCCTCGACTAACGGTACGTAACGTCATAATCACCCCGAAAGCGCACGTAATTGGCCAATCAATTGTGTCATTGTTCGCATTTATAACGCGGACTCGTACTCCTACTCGTCCTCGGACTCGCTGGACTGCGCTTGCTGTGATTTATCTCTGCCTGCCCGAGAGCGGACCAAGTGTTAGGCCTGAGCTGAGCAAAAAATTAAATACTGTACAAAAAAAATACAAATAAAAACGAAAACTACAACAAATGAGACACTGCAACAGAAGTTTTCATTGTTTTGGTTTTTCGTAACTTTTTAACAAATGCACAAAACGAATGACAACTTCCGTTTCCGGGTCCCTCCTACGGCCGGCTGTCACAGCGAAAAATTACATGCCTTGCGCAAAAGTTTTGCCTCTTCATTATTCTAACATCAAGTCGAGCTCCCCAAGTCGACACGAGTTGCGGTTTGTGCAATTTTTCTTCAACTTCAGCCCAACTTCCCTACTCTTGTACATTCTTTTCCAGAGAAAAGTGTGAAACGATGTGGCGCAAAATAAAAAACTTCTTCCGCCGACGACGCCGCCACATGCTGCCAACCAACTGAGAACCCAGAAGACAGCGAAAATTATACGCTGCATTTTAATCACAATTCAAATCAACGAAATCATCGTCATTATTCCGAACAGCAGGCGGCGCCACGGCGTTGCATGTGTAAAAAATTCCAGCAAAAAGAAGGCACTTGCTGGGAAAAGTTTTCTTCAGCCATCACGCGGTGCACGGAGTAGGACACGTTGTTCATTAATTTGCGCGAGTTGCTTAAGCTTTTGTTGAAATTGTAGTCGGTTTTGTTTGGCTAAATTGGCAGTAAGCGAATTGGGCTAATACCCGGAGCATCACATTTAATTAAAAGGATGGTCTATGCCCATTTCCGAATTCTCTTGGATTTGGCTGAACTTCTTGTTTCCAAAGATAGCAAGATAGTTCGACAACCCCATCCCATATGCAACTGTTAACTGATTTTTTCATACCTTCTATAAACACTAATCCCAATAAAATCCAACTATCGCAGGCATTTTGCTATACATTTTTTTTACGGAATCCTGAATGAAACCATAAAATCATCCACCGAAAGCTGCTTGCAGCTAACGAGATAAAGTTGCGTTAAAGTCCAGCCATCCGATAGGCAAAAAAAAAAACGAAAACAAAATCCACGACGAGAAGTCAACTTTATGGCCAATGGTCGAGAGCGTAGAGAAAGCCGCAGCTAATTTATTCGCAGGCTGGGCCATTTATGCGACAACGAGGACATTGTCCTGAGCCCCCAGAACCAAGCACTTCATTGTGCAGTGGCTCGTTTAAAACGCTGATTCAGTTTCATCATTAACCAGATTAATATGGCATAGCGTTGCCTCTGACAGGACACTGAAACCGAAAACCAGAGGACCCCTTTTTGCTGGTAAATGGTAATCGATGTTGATGCGGATGCGGATGCAGATGTTCTAGTCATTTGGCCGGGCAGAAACGATGGTCATGTGGTCGACACTTGAAGTTTATCGCTTTGCCAGTTTGTCGAGCGTCACGCGGTATGTGCGTTGCCGTATTTGGGGCTATGAATTTTTATGTCAAAGAGTTTTGGCTAATTGCTCGGACACATTGCGCTGGCTAATTGAGCATAGGAGAATATTAAAAACATTTTAAGAGGTGATCTGTTTATTGATATTTTTAGCTTTCCTGGAAGCCAAACTTAAGTGCCGAATGGAAAAATGAAAAAAACAAGACATTCGGGATCATCCTTAGCCAAAGCGATAATAATAATTGGTTGATCCCGAAATGGCTAAAACCAAACCAGAGGGTTCAAAGCTTTAATCCCGGACACAATTTTGAAAGATTTACAAAAAAATGTTTAAAAAGGAGCGGGGAAGGGAAGAGGTGTCACAGCCCGACCACACTACTACCCCAACCTCACCACCTTTTTGGTACAGAGAATAAAAATAGATATAGCCTTGTAGTTCGGCTGCACCGAGTCGGCAAAAACGAATTTCCTAACTCTTCGTAGTGAGAACTCGCCACCAGACCAACCACCAGCCAAGTATTTGCCTAACGAATTTCGTATGGGAATGTCCAGAAAACATACCGATCGTACGACCCTGCATTACCAGTCGTTAGTGTGGTTATGGGTGCACACTATAGTTCACGTACTGGACTAGCGCTGTGTTGCATTAGCTGTGGTTAACGACGCGACCGACGCTCAGTTATTCAAAGAAAAAACTTTTCATTAGATGTTCCGAGGCGGGATCGAACCCATGACCTCTTGCACAGCGGTCGCGCACACTAGCCGCTGAGCCACCCGGCTCATTATTAATAGAATAAACATCTATTTAGGAAATTAAGCTGTCACTCGCCATAAAAACTACATTCTAACTGTATTGAAATCTAATGCGCTTAAATTTAGCGCCTTCACCAGAATTGGTGCAAATTTCAGTCTTAAGCAAGCGCTACTTCTTCTTTTTCCAACAACAGCTGGCTAAGAACTGAGCACAATTTGCGCAAAGCGCACACTCACCAAGCAAAACTTTGTGCAAAGAATCCAAAAAAATAAAATCGTTTTTACACTCATATTTCAATAGCAAACAACTTTGTGGTGTATTAGGCGCTTAAAGATCAAAGCTCCACTACACTACAAAATTTATGTATGGTGGCAACAATCTAAAGCAGCGATGTTCAAGAAGAGCGAGGCCAAAAAGTGGGAGTGTATTGGTGTGCGATATTAAAGCGACACAGACCAGCTTTGAACTGTCCTGCTCGACGTATGGACATCGAATGCAAGCAAAGTGAGCGCTGCTTACGCTCATATGCCGTGTAAATAGCCGATAGCGCTCGGCCCCTGGGGGCTATGGAAGAACATCGCTGATTTAAAGCATCGGTGGGCACGGCCTTGCTCTTTTTGCTCCGATTGCTCTCAGAGTTGCTTAATGGCACGCGGCGACACGCAAGCCAAAATCGTCGTCATCTCACACATGCTATCTATTGCGTATCGGGGCAGCAGAGACGACAGCAAAAACAAACACATGCAGTGTGTGTCTGATTGGCCGACTGGAGCCTCGAGAAAAAGGGTTGTTTTTTTCTGTTGTAGGACTGCTCTGAAAATCAAATATCGTGCCTACTGATTATCTAAAGGACTGCCAACCCATTCCAGATGAGCGGCGCACAGTGCCTTAAGAGATATTTGAAAAATTTCACAGAGAAGATGATAGAGAAGCTTTAAAATGTGAGTACGTCTATTTTTGTAGGTCAACAGGGTGACTCAGGATCGACTGCCAAAGTTGATAGTTTAATACCCTGAAAAGGTTGCATGAGATAGGCAAATTATTTTAATTTTTTTATGACAAAAAAAAGTCGTTCAAGCCCGACTTATACTGTGTACCCGTGGAGTGCTGCTCATTACCGTTGCGACCGTCCCTCTGACAGTCTGTCTGTCCGTATTAAAATCATATAAACGATATGAAGAACTATTTCCCTTGGATGATTTTCAGATCCTTTGGATGAAAATCTAAGAGCCATTTAACTTCAAATGGGTATTAAAAACATATCCATTCCAAATGGATGCCGAATTCATTCAACGGATATTTTTTAATATCTTATTTTTATAGGTACACTTGAAAAGTGTATAATAGTTTTGCCCAAAAGCTTGGAACGCATAGAAGGAATCATCTCTGACCACATAAAGTATGAATATTCTTGATCAGCATGACGAGCTGAGTCGATTGAGCTTTGTCCGTCCGTCTGTCTATTTCTACGCAAACTGGTCCCTTCACTTTGAAGCTATCTAGCTAAAATTTTGCACAGAGATATCTGTCAGCTGCACACTGCACATACAAGGTGTGTACAAAGGAAAAGTTTAATTTTGAATTTTCCCGGGCTCATAACTGGTGGCGAAACGTGGGTATATGGATATGACATCGAAACCAAGGCCCAATCATCCCAATGGAAGCGGCCAGATGAGCAAAGACCGAAAAAAACACGCCTAGTTCGATCAAATTTGAAGATTTTGCTCACTGTTTTCTTTGATTAAGGAATACTACAAGGAAGTTATGCAACGTTTGCGTGAAGCAATACGGCTCAAACGATCGGAATAGTGTCCATTCAAGGCGTGAATGTTTTCTTTTTTTTTAGTGGTAAAGTATCCTTTAATTTTAAGCCTTCTGCTTCCAATTTTTTTTTTGGCTACTTTTGATAGTGTGATATTGGGTTTTAAGTTAAAACACGCTTGAAGATGTTCACTCTATGGCCGAAACGTATGAGGCAACAACAAAATCAGTTGCCGTTACGAGAAGCGAGAAGCAACGAGCAACGAGAGGCTCTCGTTTGATACACAAACAACAAAAGCAGAAAGGTCATGGAGTTGAACCCAAAGCAGACAAGAACGTGCTGAAGTCTTGCTCTGGCTGCGGTCGTTCCCATAATCGTGAAAAGTGCAAGTTTCGGGAAGCTATTTGTCATAAATGTGCCAAAAAAGGTCACATTGCTATAGCTTGCGTGTACAAGCAATTATACCCAAGAAATGAAAATAGTGATCAGCGGAAACAAAAACTCAGAAACAGTTCAAGCCAGGGATTAAAACCGAAACTATTTTCGGTATCGGTTGGGTTGTTTATCTCGGGCCATAGGTATATTTCGGTTGAGGTTATATTATGGGGAAACGGACAGAGGTTGCCTGTCCGTTTCCTAAACAGTTAAAAAAGGCTTTCAGCCGATATAAATGCCTTGACCGGAACCGAAATTTGTTTCGGTCCTTTAACATTCAGTGTCAATTGGGCTTACCGATAATGTATAAAGTGTTTTAATGTACGTAGGTATTTAGTGAGAAAGTGAGAATTTGGTAAAAATGGTGTCCTGCAAGAGTCGCGGTGCGTTGAGGTCTTAGCGTAAGACTCTCTTTAACGTACACCTTGGATTCTCCGTCTTCTTAACAAGTTTTTAGCCAGTTTGTTGGGGTGGTGAGATAGCTTGTCAAGGTCTATAACTGCCTGCTTGTTGATAGCTTCTCCAACCATGGGAACTCCAAGGTCCTTTTCAATATCCCTGGTTCTCAGGTACCATTCAGCTCCCGTAATGCGTTTAAAGCTTCATTTACATGACCTGATCGCTCAGCTGAGTTTTCGTCAGCTGAGCAACTCAAGTGAGCAACTCAGTTCAGCGTTTACACATGCCTGAGTAGCTCAGTTGAGTCAGTTACAGAACCATTGGTTCATGAAAATTATCTAGTTCATTTGTGAATTGGCCGCGCAGCTTCCCTATTTTGGTTTTTATATCCACAAGTGATTTGCTCTCAAGTTGTGCAGCAAACTTTTCCGAAGTGGCAATCCGTACGATCTGCTGCTCCTACGAGGTTTGATTGGAGGAGTCATACAGCGGACGCTCAGCCTCGTACAAGTCAATAAGGCGCGTTACATCAATTTTAATGTTTTATTTCAATTAGCCGTGATTTGACATTAATAAAAAAACTGACCGATAGCCATAAATCGATAACAATTGTTTGTATATCGAAAGCCAGGAAGTGGCAACGCTCGCTCATTTCAATCAGGCAACCCTATGACGCTCAGCTGAGTGGTCAGGTCAATTAGAACAGGTTCTATTTCGCATGATCACTCACCTAAGTAAATCAGGTGCCTACTCAGACGCCTGTTTACACGAGCTGACAGCCACTCTGACGAAAGAATAGCCTTGTAGATTAAGAAAATTCAACTTTGGAAAAAAAAGTTTTTAACTGTATTTGCATTAAGAATTGATGCATCTTTTCAAAAAATCAACCAAATTCAAATCGGTATTATTTATAGGTTCACAAAATTGACATTTGAAACCAAGACAATCCCAAGTTCAGCTGTTGAAAAATTCTTCAGCTTTGAAACACCGTAAAAACCAAAATAATTGATCAAATTTAATTACCCAAAATTTTTCGGGCTTTCTGTAAAATGAAATACTTTGGTCAGAAAAATCGACCATCAAAAATTGAGTTTTGCTACGCCAAATTCGCACTGCCGCGTCGGCGTAGGCAGTCGTTTGCTGGCCCTTGAAAAAGTCCGTTTCAGTTGCAGTCTCAAAGCGTCGAGTGTATTGAAAGTATTTTTATTGAAGTTGACTTTAATATTTTCACTTGCTGTTCATTAATCATAAACATTACTTCTATTTTTAATAAGCTTGGATCACATCAGGTCCTTACATATGGATTAAATGCATTTTAAAAAGTTTTCAAAATGAAATGAATATTCATTTAAAACAATAGAACTTGGGACAACCTATTACGTTCACATTTTGAAAAAATTTTTAAAGTTTTGAAAAATTTTGACTATTTGGAGGAAGTTTAATAACCGCCAGATTTGAGTGTAGCTGACAGAATCATCATAATTTCAATAGTAGCTCAATGTGATGTACATAACGAAGTAATCAAATTTAAAATTAAATTTCTTTTAATATAAAATCTAGAGAAGCTAAAAAAAAATATCGCCGAAGACTATAATAGCAAAAAACATTCGATATCCGATATATAGCCGCGGGAAAATATTTGACAGTGATATATATTTCTTTTTATCGATTTTCAATATATCGATATTTCGATATATCTATCTAATTACCGGCATCCCTAGTTGTCATTCAAAAATAGCCAAAAAAAAACTTAATATCAGTTTCGGTTCACTTAATGAAGATGTTACGGTTTCCTCTGGAAGTGTCGGCCATTGCACACCGGTCAACGAGAGCTCCGTGTTGCCTTTTTCAAGGCAGATGTACTTCCGCATACTTAAGAAATTAAAAAATACTATTGTATCTGGTCAATACGGTTGCCAAACTATGACCAATCAAACGTCATCCACGCGGTGACAAAAGCACACAAAAAATGAAGTTTTTAAAAGACAAAACTGTCTTACTATTTTTTAAAACCCACTTTAAAAACCTTTGCCTTGGAAATTAAATTCGAAGTAATCTCAATTAATCCCGTTAAGCTAGACAACACAACCCCATTGAAACCAATTCACCAATTCAATTCACCTCAAAAGCAACAGATGTTGCTTTCCCTCCGAGGACTTCTCATTTTCCCACTCTCCATGGCCATGGGGGAATTATAGTCAGAGTCACGTGCACCATTTCAAAAACAATTTAACAAGACAATTTCAACGAAAATAATATGCAATAAGGTAGCAAAAGGAAATGCCACATAACAATATTCTGCGAGAGGAAACTCCTTCTCAAGTGTCCAGAAGTGGATTGAAAATTATGCGATTATCGTGACATTAAGGCGAGAGACTGAGACCCATGCAAGCCGCTTAAAATGCTATCAAAAAGCTGTCTGGGTCGCTTCGCCAGGGACTGACAACACAATAAGACTAGACGGTGAGACGACACACAGTCCCGGCTAACCATCTCCTGTCCCCCGAGCCGTGAGCCGCTTGACTTTGTGTGAAATAATTGCTAGGAATTTTCACGCGTATTTCCGCCTTCCGTTCGGTCGTTCGTTCGTTCGCTCGTTTGGAGGAAGTTCTACTTGGGCACTAAAAATTTCACAGCAATTTTCAGCTCACCTGGGCGCAAAGCATTTCCACAGTTTGCTCGTTGCGATTTTAACAATTTTATTAAATTGAATTTATATCATTTACACGCTTGTCGACTTCAAGTCAGAGTCACTGCCTGCCCTTTCCTCCCAACTCCGCCACCTCCTTGACGCGAGCCTTTTAATTTCGCGCTTACATTTTATGTGGCATTTTTGCTGGGAATATATATGTATAGCCATAGTACTCCCCAGGAATCGTTTATTTTTTTGTTAGGCATTTTTGCTTTCATGATTATTGATGCGGGTGAAATTTAATTGGTCGGCTTGTGCAAATTGTATCCTGTCTGACTGCCTCAGAGGGTTGGCCACAGGGAGGCTTGTTACTTGGCTTATTAGATAATATTTTTGCAGCCTAACGAGTTGAATTGGCATATTAGACCACTTTGCAAGGCGTTGGGGGAAGATGAAAAGTTAAGTGCATTGCATTTCAAGTATTTCCAACAAAAACTCGAGTAAAAACTTTAAAAGAGAAATGCCACGCATGTCTACGAATTTTGTTTAAATAAAATGTAAAAACTTTTCTTATTTCGCGAGCGTTCAAAAAAAAAAAAACGAGTCAGAAACAACAACAAATAAGTAAGAAAAAAAACTTCGACGCCGATACAATTTCGCAAAAATGTCGAAAACTGTGATTGCGCCTCCGCTTCAGCCGTTGCACGAACTTTTGAGTCAAATGTAAATACTTTTCAGGGCAAATATTATCACAATTCCACGCGGCTGCTGCCAAAGATACTAAATAAACTGTGTGGAATGGCAGTTGGGGAGTGGAGGTTGGAGGGGTTCGACGGAAATGTCCTGGAATTGCAATCAAGTTGCCTGGCAGGCAGAGGAGCAAAAGGAATAGCTAAGGAAGCGGACTGATATATGCTGTTGATGGCGCATAATCTGCGAATACAAAACAGATTTGCGATAAGTAATCGACACATCAAGCCAAAGGCATATACTTATACTAGTCTATGTACCAGCAAATTATTTATTAGCTTTTTGTTTCAAGAAAACTTCTTTCGACAATTAGTGTAATAGTATATTTCAATAGCAATGGGCGCATTCAGCAGATAAATCCGATTTACGATTACTGATTTACGATTTGCGATTGCTGATGATTCTCTGCTGAATGACACTGATTGCTGAGTTTAGGTTATTTTCTGGCTTTTGTACATTTGTTAAAATGACAGTCACAGTCGGGGGTCCAAGAAACCACTAGAGATTTTCGTTTAAACGGTTTCGTTTCGAACTACAACTGCTTGACGTTACAAGTGAAGTGCCTCCAAAATGCAAGGCAACTAGATTAGATGACAAAATTTGAGAGATTTGACACCGACTGCTCAGCGCCAATTATATTTAAGTTTCCTTTCCTATAATCTAGCAGGCGACATTATTCTTGACACTTTACTTATAAATTGCTCCTAGTTTACTTAAAAATCCAACCGATTATACGAAAACCTTTAGAGATTTCTGGGGCACTTTCGAGTATACAAAATTTTTGCACAGTTTATGAGAGCTCTTAGCGCTGTTAGATTGTCAGTTTATTTTCAGTTTTGAAGCTAACAGTTGGACATACAATCGGTCTCGCCAATCATACATTTAGTAAGATTTCATCACAGCAATCCTGATAGTCAAATTTACCAATCGCAATCGGCATTCACAGTGTTCAGCAGGTAAAATCGCCAATCACAAATCAGTAATCGTATATCGGACTTATCTGCTAAATGCGTCCGTAAATGATAAATGACCTCGGATTTTGCATATTTTCAAACTAATTTTTGGCCTTAGTATGCAAAAGGAATTGTTTTCAAGATTAATAATGCACTCAATTCCAAGATGACTAAAATTTTTATTTAATCGGCGGTGTCCCAGAAATCTCTTCCAACCGAATGCCAACCCAAAACCAATTCTCGGTGTCCCAGAAATCTCTTTCGGTTGGTTTCAGACCTCTCGTATTTTGTTGGGAGATTTTGGCAAACCAACCAATACACAAACCAGCCAATACACTAACCAACCATTAGCAACTTCACGAGGCCACGCAATATTTTACTGTTATTGTAGAAGGTCCATAATTTTTAACACACACCTTTCGAACTTGACTTTCGAACTAGACTTTCGAACAAAACGAAATCTTTCGAAGTTCTGGGACATCGACGGATTTCTCTATCGATTTGCAAAACCGGCCGAAGCCAAAATCTCTAGAGATTTCCAGGACAGCCCCGAATAAGATAAACCGTCAGCAAAACACCAAATGCAGACAACAAAATGACAAAAAATTTTCGGAAACACATTCGCCCTAGTCTACTAGGACTTAAATTGATTTGAAAATATTCAAAATCTTAGGTCTAATGATAAATGATCAATATTTCTAAAAAGTAATATTATTCTTTGGCTAATGAAAAGGTAGATAGATTTTATTCAAATTCGAGAGATTTTATTTTCTTAGTGGCAAAGAGAATTGGTCCAATTGGGTTCAAAATAATTGTCCATCTCACAAAACAGGGCTGAATCACGCGCAAAAAAATTTCCCCTATATTGGTTTTGAATTGAAATGATGTTAAACGGAAATCTGTTAGCTGTTAATCTGTAAATCGTTAGTATAAGTTTTATGATTCATGCTAATATTATAAATTAAATAAAAGTCGCGTTACCCAAAATTAAAATGAAAAATTTAAAAATATTATCGCGCCAATCATAAAGCAACACTCTTCAACCCTTGGCTCGTTTGTTGTTGACAAATTTCCCATTTGGATGGTTTTGCGAAAAATTATTAAAAAGCAAACTTCAATAAGTCAAATAAAACATGCTATTTATTTGATGCAGTCTATCCAGTAAAATAATGTAGTTTAGATTTCCAAAATTAATTTTGCTTATCAAAATAGTTTTAGCGGTGATTTTAGCAAAATTAGATTTGAAACAAATAGGGGGTGCTAATTAGATAGGCTGGTTGGTTGCAAACGAACGGGGTAGAGATTCGTCAGGTGAAGTTAGCGAAAGTCGTGTTTTGTCTAAATGTTCCAAAATCCCCAACAAAATACGAGAGTTTGAAACCAACCGAAAGAGATTTCTATGACACCGAGAATTGGTTTTGGGTTGGAATTTGGTTGGAAGTCGAGAAGCCCAGGATCGAACTGACAAGAGACGTGTGAAGAATCTTGGTCCGTAAGTGATCGTCACATTTCTTCGACCTACGCTGACCTACAGTGGCAGTTACATGAGAGTCAATTTTAATTTTATGAACAAAAACTTCCCCTTGGTAACCTCTAAGCGCTATTCTACCAACTATGGGATTTTATAAAATGATAAAAACTTACACTTTGAGCGGTAAGTTTGTCATGGGTTGAATAAAATTGCCTGCGATGTTTAGTTTACCTGCACGGCTTATCAAAGAAACGCTGTCTCCACAGAAGACACCCGCACTGATAAGGAATTTTCCACATGCATACATACACAGAGAAAAATATAAACTTCAAAAATCACCAAAGTCACCAAATGGTCATAATTTTGGTCTGTTTTTTCTGTTCATACAAAATAAACGGTGGTGTCCTTATGAACAAACAGATCTCAGAGATGGTAAGAGATAGAGTCGCGACATGTATGGAACAAAAACTATACACTCAGAAAAAAATTCACCTGAAATTTTAGAAAAATCCTTAATTTAAAATTTGCCCTGGTATTTAGAAAAATTTTATAATAAAGGCCTGTTCTCAGGACCGCGGAAAATAAATTTTTATGACGAAAACTATCGAAAAAATAGGGGAAAGTTAGCTTCGGCTCGGCCGAAGTTTTGTATACCCTTGCAGCTTCCATTGAAAACAAAAAAGTTTTTCTAACTAAGACTACTTTTTGGACCTTACTTTTTATGGGATCTATACTATATAGATATCTGATTTCGACCAAACTTTGTGAAATCATGGAAAAGCATAATGCACGGTTAATTGCGAAGCTTGGAGGCCATCCCATTTAAAACAAAACAATTTTTTCTCACTAGAACTTCTTTTTCGACCGATCGTTCCTATGGGAGCTATATGCTACAGTCATCCGATTTCGACCAAACTTAGTGAAATCTTGGGAAAAGAAAGTAAACTAATAAATACGTACTTTGGATGCGTTTCCATTAAAAACAAAAAAGTTTTTCTCACTTAAGCTAGTTTTTCGACCGATCGTTCCTATGACAGCTATATGCTATAGTCATCCGATCTGGCCGGTTCCGACAAATGTGCAGCGTATTTGTACCAAAAAACTTCGTGAGTTTGGTGAGGATAGTTTTAAAACTGACGGAGGAGATAGCATAGAAACAGACAGACGGACGGACGGACAGACGGACAAGGCTAAATCAACTCAGCTCGTCATGCTGATCAAGAATATATATACTTTATGTGGTCTAAGATGCTTCCTTCAATGCGTTACACACATCAGCACAATTTTATAATACCCTCTGCAAGGGTATAAAAAACAGCGGCGAAAACTTTCCGCCGCTGCATTTATTTCTGTGTTCTGAGGAAGCAAAAATATATACACAATTAGCCTATCGATAGTTCACATATCGATAGCTCCGTGGACCGTGAGTGGACTGTAAAAAAGCTGATGTCAAAAAATAAATAAAGCGCAGCCAATTATTTTAACGTCAAAAATGGAAAGAATGGAGGGAAAAATGCAGGACAGCAAAAGGAAGCGTACGGAAAGTTTTAGCCGCGAGGACAAAATTTCTCTACTAAAGCCAGTTGAGTTCCGACCTTGTCAGTGGGATATCACAGACATAAAACACTTTTCCTGGGAAAGCGTTGGCGCGGAAGTAAAAAAGGAATGTAAGTTTATTGTATTGGACTTATTTGCATTAATTATAAAATGCCTTTCAGCGAGTGACTGTAAAAGCGCTTGGCATTCCCTCAGAGATAGTCTGAGATACCATCTCGGCAAGCGCGCTAAGAGTGGAAGTGCGGGTGGTCTCCAGCTGGCGAAAAAACCGTGAACATTGGACTCACAATGAGCACATTCGGTCACAAAAACTAATCATGACCGGATTTTCTCACTTTAAGAACAATTTCTCACTTTAAGAACTTTTTTTTGAGAACGCAAAATCTTGATGTGAGTTGATATGTTCCGTTTTTGAGAACATTTTAAAATTAAAAAATAAAAAAAGATCCACCGTACACAGGTCCGTCCAGTGTCCAGATCCAGGTCCACTCACTGTCCAAGTCCACTGTCCAGATCCACTGTCCAGCTCCACCGCGTCCATGCCGGCCTAGGTCCAGGTCCGCAGAGACATCGCTTGTACAACACCCCACCCGCTGACCTCACTGGGAGTAGAGCCCAAGACCTTTAGTGCGCGCAACGACGGCGGCCGTCGCGACGCGTCGTAGACGGTTAGGCTATTGCCATGAGTCTGAAGACGCACGTCTGAATGCCTACATATACTTTTCGGTGGGGTGGTTGAGGTGAGCTGAATTGTGCTCATTTCAAGAACATTCGGAACATTTGTGCTCAAATATTTGAGAGAACATTCTGTTCACATTTTGAGATGAAGAAATCTTATTTTCTGACCACGTGTGTCGATTGGGAATTTGCTCAGCTTGCCCGATATGTCTTCGGAGAGACAGTGAGTCATATTCAGTCAGAATGTTTTTCAGATTGCATATAAAATGTTCCTACTTTCAGCACAACTGTGTCGCGATTTGTGGAGAGTGCTTCATGTAGCCCTGGAGAATGCTCCAGTCCGGTTATTTCGCTAGACGAAGGGGCTATCTTTTCGTTGATAGCAGCTCTTTCTTCATGGAGAATGACTTATAGCAGAGCACATCTGCAGCACACCTGATTATAACATTTATTTACCACAGAGGTTCCCTAATTATCTACATCTACAGAAGCATTTAAAGAAGTCCCAGCACAGATCTCCAGTTGTTGGGCAAGTTGCAACCCAACATTATGGAAACAGAGATTTGAATAACCAATCTGCTGTATGGGAAGGTGAACCACATGAGCAAAATGAAAGTTATTATATAAATAAAGCAAAAATCGAAAAACGGCAAATACGAAATAAAGTTTGCAATGAAATGATTAGCTTTTCATCTATTTATTTAATTTTTATTGCATTTAAGCTCCAGCTGAATCAAAAAGCCCAAATGTCTTCTTTTTGCAGCGGCAAGGCTCCGGCTGAAATTAAAGATCCGCTCGGCGCAGTCAGGATGCGAGATCCAAACGGCTTCTGATGCGCCTGTGCAAAGGGAATGCATCGTCGGAACAATGAAGTCTCGCCATCACAATATCAAAGTTCGTGTTTATATTTAATGAAATTCAAATATTTAAATGATTTTGATTTAAGCGAAAATCATTTTGGCTTTTATGTAGCCCTAATAAAAATGAATGTGTATGCTAAATTTATAAATTGCTATTTTGACGTTAAAATATTCCGCGGTCCTGAGAACAGGCCTTAAGACCAAAACAATTATTTTGACCGATCGTGCCAATGACCGCTGCTTGCTATAGTCAATCAACCCGGTTGGTGTTTCATAGCTTTAATACTGTAAGACTAGTAGTTGGTGCACGTGAAGATGGATGGACAAAAGTATATAGACTCGAAGTGGACATCACTTAGTTTACATACAATAGTAACCTAAATTGAATAGTTTAAACAGCAGAAATTTGATGGTTATTTCAATATCAAGAGTGTGAACTAAGAATATCTTTAAGTTATTAACTGAATACTTTGGGGTGACTTTAGAAACTGAGGATATCGCAAAAATTACAAATATTAAATCATATTTTGCTAATACTGTTTAATCACAAAGCAAAAATAAACTTTTAAATCAATTTGAAGGCCGTTGTCTTAAATTTTAACAAAAGTCAGTATCATCTATAGAGTCGTCGGTTTTAATTAACTTCAGTCGAGTGCTTCGTAAAATGACCCAACGAAAAACCTCTTCTAAATGTTGAAGTCCATCCACTTATCATTTTCCAAATCCACAGAGTACAACTATTTGGGCAATCCCCGTTCACTTATAACGCCAAAACCAAATCCGAATTCAACTTCAACTCCAATTTTCAACCCTTCCCCCAGCCCCAGTTCAAAGGAAGTGCCCTTTTTCCAGTTGCGGTTGCCTTCATGTCTCATTTAGCGACATTTTATTGTACTTTTCACCGCAATCGCTTTTCCATTGTTGTAATACAATTTTCTTGTCGCATTTTAGTCAAGTTATTTTATTTTGTTTTCCCCATTGTTGGTTGAACTTAATGTTTTCATTTTCCTTTTATTTTATTTTTTTTTTGGCTAAGTGCAGGCAATGTTTTGCGTCGCTTGCACAACATTTTTGGGCAAATTGTGGATTGTTTGAGTGTGTGTTTTGTGTGTGAGTGTGGGCGTGGCAGAGCCCCTATCTGGCACATAATTCAACTGCTACGAATTGCGGCTTTGTCTGCACTTCTTCTACATACGCTGAGAGGTCCTTTTTGGGTCGCCGGTCCCTCAAGATAGTGCCAAGAGTTATTGGCTGGCAAGGAGTCGCATATGTTTTATTAAAATGCTCCGCACATTTCGCTTTCAATTTGCAGACAAGTTTTCAACAAAACCAAACGACAGTTGTTATGTTTGTACTTCATCAAGAGTGTTGCAGACAGGAGAAATCATTAAAAATGCCTAAAACTTAAAGAACATTTGTTGCGGTTAGTAAATTTAAGTAATTGTCATCTCTGTTTAATTATTCGAAAGAAATTACAGGTGAAATGTGGGAAATGCAATTTGGGGTTCCAAAAACCTCATTTTTCAACGCTAATTACAACTTTTATTCTGGCAATTAAGGCAGCAAAAGTGCTGAATAAAACCGTTTTTCACCATCGTAAACTATGTAAAATAAATTACAATACGAGTGGAGTTCATTAATATTTATAACACAGCATCAGAATGCATACAAAAGTCCTTGGAAATGTGTGTGTGTGTGTGTGTGGGAGTATGGCTCTCTATAGAGAACAAAGCAACCAAATTAATTTAACGCCAACGATGCCGCAACTAACAAAAAAAAAGTAGATCGAGACGAGTGAAAGAAATCAACTGAGGCCAGAGATAAAGAAACGAAAAAAAGTTTTCTTTTTTCTCTTAATTTCAACAGCTAGACAAAATGGTGGCAAGCATACCAATGCCACACCCCCACCCACAAAACCCATCTCCGAACTGTCCGACCATACTGCACGTTGTTGCCACACTTGATTGATTTCATTCTATATACGGCTGCGATTTTCCAATTACAAAAGCGCTAAAATCAGCAGAAAATCAAACGGTGGGTGCAAAGTGAAACAGTTTGATTAAAACAGAAGAAGTTTATAACTGTAGTTTGAAGATGTTACTTATAGAAAAGATATTATGATTCAAGAAATGTCTCCAATATTTAGTCAACAAGTCCAAGTCGGAAACTTCTGGGAGCTGTATATGACGGGAGCTGTCACAAAACTTAAAGTTCGTTTGCGTCCGAAACAAAACCAAAAACCAGATGTAACAAATTTTTGTTATGTATGTAAAATGACTTGACAAAGCCCCAATGGGCCAAAGCCGAGCTCCTCTCAATCTCTTGGATTGTGCGTTTCTAATTTTCGCACAAGAGAGAAGCTTTTGTATGGCTAAGTACTACAAAGCTGGCGCCAACAGCAGTAAGGGGTGACCGGGTGTGTAAGTTTGCCCAAAATCTTTTCATTAGATGTTCCGACGCAGGATCGAACCAACGACCTCTTGCACAGCGGTCGCGCATACTAGCCGCTGAGCCACAACCGGTATCATAACAATTTTTTAGTACACTCAAAACAAGAAACCGCTGAAATCGTCGTAAAATTAAGAACTTAGCATTGAAAAAGAAGTCAGAGGCGATCCACCATATAATTTAGAAAAATAATTTCTTATATCAGGACTTAGGTTAGGTTGGGTTGCGATGTCTGAGAGCGACAAGTCCCCCTGCCACTTAGGCCTCTTTGGGCCCATTGCGATGCCATATGTGTTCCCTGTTACCCTTATTTTATACTCTGTACCAGAGGTACACAGAGTATATTAAGTTTGTGCAAAAGTGTCCGTCTGTCCGTCCGTCTGTCTGTCTGTCCGTATGAACAAAATCTTTTCACTAGAGGCTTGACATGAATAGAACATATGTTTCTTATACTCGCAGGCAGATCAAGTTTATTTTCAGTTTTGGCCACGCCCCCTCCCGCCCTCGCGATATCGAAAAACGTCATATCTCCCACAGTTTTAAAGATAGAAGGTTCGGACCTTCGGGACATATTTAGTATTCGGGAATTTAAAAGATCGGATGAACGATATTCGAGTTATAAGGAAAACAAACAATTATGGGCAGTGTCCTAAGTCTCCTTCCTTCTTCCCTCCTCTTCTTCGTACCTGCAGCTTCTGCAGAAATCATGCTGAGTGACGCCTAGGAGTGCAGCGTGTCTGCCGATAAGGCAGGGACCCGTTAAGGTTCCCACCAGAAGCGATATGCGTTCCCTTCTGTGGGATAAAAGAATGATGGTACGCTTAAGATTTAGTGTTGGCTACGTAAGCCTCGTTACCGCACAGGAGCACAGGTTTTTCCACCTATCCGCAGCGAGACGACGTGTTTCAGCTTTTGTGTGGAGCTTAAATGTTGCCATAGGCATCCCTATCGTGCTCTTCTCTGAAAGGAGCTTGATGTTGGTACCGATTCTATGTAGTTTTTCCGCAGACTCATTTTCTTCTATGCTGCGATGTCCAGGCACCCAAATAAGGTGTATACTGAAGTCTCGTGCTATCTCATTTAGAGATAGGCGGCATTCAGAAAGCGTTTTGGTATTGTTGGTATATGCGTAAAGGGCCTTAAGGGCGGACTGACTGTCTGAGTATATGAAGACGTTTCCTTCCCTGATCGGTAGTGTGCTAAGTTAGGTGGCTGCCTCCTGGATGGCCGCCACTACCGCTTGGTACACGCTGCAGTGATCAGGAAGGCGGAACGATAAGTTACAATTTAGGTTGGAGGAAAAGACTCCCCCTCCTTTTTTTCGTCAAGCTTAGAGCCATCAGTGTAGATGTTGATTGCATTGGCTCTGCTGTGGGGAAGGTTGTCCCACTCGTGACGGCTTGGAATACAGACATCGTATGATTTGACGAACGTCATTTGTGATAAACAGTAATCCGTATTTAACGGTATACTCGTTTGGTCATTGAGTATGGTTGAGTGTCCCGACTTACCCCCGTTCCAGGCATTCTCTTAGTCTAAGGGCTTTTGTAGTAGCCAGTTGCTTTGATATAAGGTCTAGTGGTAGGAGGTGGAAAATAGTATTTAGCGCTTCTGTATGTGTTATTCGGAGGACAGGACTTAGACTTTCTAAAACTAAGAGAATATTTTCTTATTTTAGAAAAACATTATCTAGATTTTTGAAAAGAGAAAAACACGTTAAAATTAGTAATCATTATTTTTTTAACTTTACCTTGTCTGAGACTCGAACTCGGGACCTCGGGGAAAATTCAACATGCACGCGCATGAGAACTCATTAAAATGATAACCACTCAGCAAGTCGAATCTCAGTTACGCCTTTTATATTCATCATGCTGAGATTCAAACTTGAGAATTAGCTTTTCTATATCTTAGGGCGAATTTCTAAATTATTTTTTAAAATTTAATGCTCTTTTCTAAGATAACAGAGTTTTACTCACTTCAATGGTAGTCGCCATATTTTAAGACATCGTGCATTGTATTTCTTTCCTTAATTCAGAAGCAAATCTGCTTTAAAGATTAAGTTTTTAAAAAGAAAAACAAGAAAACCCCCAACCTTAATTTTCGTGAAAAAGTGTTGAAATACTTTGAAAAACGCTGAGTTTCTCTTGCCACGTACCCTTTGCATTTGTCCACGCAGCATTTGAATTTTTTGCGTGCCTCGTTTACTTTTTATTTCATCATGTTCGTGTAGTTTTTCTACATGCCACGTGTAACTTTCTGTTTTCTATACTTTTCGTGTGAAGTTGAGCAGGGTGAGCTACGTTTCGTTTAGGATTGCCGTTTCTACACGTGGCGTGTAGTTAATTTGATTTTCTCTGTGTAACTTCAACACTGAGAAACTAGTTTGCGTAGAAAAAAAGCGTAATCGACTCATTTAGTCTAGAATATAAATGTTTTATGGGGTCGCAAATGATTTCTATGCGTTTCATACTTTTAGCCAAATTTTACAATACCCTTTACAAGAAAATAATTAGTGAAGGAACGAAATTAAATTCAATTTCAGCTGATTAGACAATGAGAATCGACCATCACAGCAGAGTCCCAAGGGCTTCAAGAAGGCTAGTCGAGCGCTTAAAAGGAGTTGAGAAGAACACAATTTTCTTGTCAGTGAATGTTAGCGCTACACTCTCCCTGCGAAAAAGCGAGTCAAAGGGCTTCGCTCCTTCTGTGAAAAAAAGCACTTGAAACCGCCACACTTACAGGGAAAATAGCGATTTAAAGCGCTCCGCTAAAATTTTGAAAAGTTCTCTGATGCGCTCCACAACAAAAGTGTTGAAATGAATTCAGTGTTTAGTAGAACAATTGAGCACAGTCTTAGTACTCACAGCGTAGCGCTTCGAAAAACTTTGCTGGGATTGATCCTTTACCCTGAGAATAAATATATTATTATAAATACACACTTATAAAATGAATATTTGTAAATCGCATGTCTGTGGTCAGTTTCCTAAATTTATCAAAAATGGCAACCCAGTTAAGTACCATTTACCTATGCTGTCAAGTCTTTGGTCTTAAAAAAATTATATACTTCACCAGTATATTTCGGAAATAAATTAAAGCTAAGACGGAAATTTTATCTTATACATAAAATTTAGTTTGTATTAGTTAGAGCCGGTTCGCAATATGATACACTCAAATTACCTTAACTTTACACAACAAGTCTTCTTCACCACCTGTTTTTGTAAATTTTTTCGTTTTTTTTTAAATTTTCTATTAATGAGACAAGAAACTAGTCAAAAACCATCCCATATTAGAGTTAGTTTATGTTTTGCGGCCCTTTAAATCAGTAGCGGGGTAGGTGTGTCTTTTCTTTGAAGACAATAGTGTCTTGCTTAAAAAAAGGTGAGAGATTGTTTAAGTGGTTTAGGGTGGGCAAGAAGAAGAAACTTCGACTAATGGGATGCAGAGGTCGTTGTGGATACACACGTTGCAAATATACCGTGGCGCTCTGGTGAGGGTTCCAAGAATTCGTGACTTCGTGATCGTGGAGAACCAACTATAGACGTCCGCTGTAGTGCTTCTTGACCACATGGCTATATAGGAAAAGTATTGAATTGATTGCTATAAGCATGGCAAAGCAATGGAACACTTTTCACGCGACCATAGCTGGAACTGTATGGAACTCTAGCCTTGGGAGTGCTCACCGAGTCCAGGGTAACAGATATTTATAATTTCTTATAGTCGTGGTTGCTGCAAATAAATTTCCTAAACAACAATCCAAGGTTCCAATGCGTTCCCTTTTGTGTTTTATTTCAGGATACTCTATGTGGTAATATTAATTGTAGGTATTAAGCTAGATGGTTCCGATGGACTGGCTCCTTCTGTGGGCATCTGTACCTGATTCCTTGGGGCTCGTTCCGGCTATTCTGGCCCGTCGGAGGAATTCTCCGGGGAATCTAACTCTGGACGGGCGGGCTCTCGGACGTATCCAAGAGATCGGAGGAGGCTCGATTGCTCTGTACCGAATTCCAATTCTGGGGAGGATTGGTTATCTAAGAGTCAGAGATGAGTAGAGGCACGACTGCTCCGTAAAGTATTAGAACTCTGGGGAAGATTGGCAATCCAAGCTACACAAACCAAGGTGGATGCCCTACGGCACCATACCTAAGGCGGCTAGTACCTCTGCGGGCGTACCTGTGTTCTTCGAGCACTGGTGACTAAGTGACTTCCTTATCGTCGATGCCGGTCTTTTATATGCTTTGCTCGCGCTAAGCTCACGCCACCATGAGCTTTTTATACCAGACCAGGAGTAAGGGGTATATCGAAGTCGGGCTGGAACGACTTTAACTTACGCTCTCGTTTATTGTGGGGGCGGGAGGGACAAATGAAATAAACTCGATCTGCGTAGGGACAATAGGAGTCTACATGCAAATCTAGGTGTTCATACAGACAGACGGTCAGGCGGGCATGGCTATATCGACTCGGCTGTTAATGCTGATCAAGAATATATATACTTTATGGGGTCGGAGATGCATCCTTCTGCCTGTTACATACATTTGCCCTTTTACTCTACGAGTAACTGGTATAAAAATGTTGAATATCTCCAACAATTTTGAAGATATCAAACTCATATTTTGCAGTGTAGTGTATGTGCCCAATATCTACAATTTTTAAAAGTTTCATGAAGATCGGATAATAAATGGCATTGTTATAAAAAACGTTGCATATATACACTTTTTGCCCACATATTGTTGAAATGGTCACATTAATGTTAATGCTGTTATTTAACATAGGGAAAGGCTATTAAGCTCTAATTGCCCTGAGTAACGGGTATATCGAAGTCGGGCAGGACCGTCTTTAACTTACGCTCTCGTTTAGGGTTGCCATCGATAACTATCGGTTATTAATCGGTATAGATCGGAGGCGCCAATACGTTGCATTTGAAATACTGGCTGGTACAGTGCGTCACAGAACGATTCCACAGACAGAGCAGATGTCAAATTCTGAAGGAGCTGAGAATGCTGCATTTCGGTAGGCAGCTCCTGGAGAGGAGGAAGTCAGCTTACTACAACTACAACTTGTGGGAGAACCTAGTCAACTATTTGAGAAGCTCACTGACATATCGGACGGAGTCAGCATGGGTAGGAGTCTGTGCATTTGCGCTAAGAACGATCAGGTATCTGGGGACGACCCGGGCTGCCTGGTGTAGTAGTTCAGTGCAGTTTTAAAAATGCTTGAGTCGAAGCAGCAAAAGCCGCAAATTTTCACGTTTTCCAGCTTCAACTGTTTTCAACTGTTCAATATGAATTGTTGCTTTTGCCTTTGCTTCTGAGAAAAATCAGAAGACGCTGTCGAAGCAAGCACAAAAACTGAGTTCCTTGAAAAAGCGTACAGCACCAGCAGTCGTCGGTTTTTTGTCATTTTGCTTTTCGCTGCTTGCGCTCAGCAGCGCAAGTCGGTATTGCTGCTTCAGGTCAGCGGCGCCAGTCGGAACAGATGGATTGAGAAGTTCATGACGGGCACAGAAAAGTACAGATTGTACACATTATCGTATTGTTTATTTGCGGAGTTCTTATAATGCATAATTTATAATATTTCAACATATTAGATTTGTTTAACAATAAATAAACATTATTATTATTATTGAACTTTGCCATTGGGATATGACCTTCAAATGTACTTTTTTTTCTGTGCTTAAATATATTTAATACAAATACTCACTCAAACTATTATATGCAAAACATGATAGAGTTTTGATCAAAATCGTACCATCGTACTTGATTGAAAAAAATCCGCCTCGACTATCAATAGTGGCATATAAAATAAACTTAGACTGAGGGCGAGGCGAGGCGAGCTCGCTTCAGTTGGATTTTTCACAAAGCACAAAAGCAATGGGAGTCTAATTGCGAAGGCAATGCGCCGTAGAATTGGTTTTTTTCTACAGCCCAGTCGCATTTAAACTTTTTTTTCCTCTTTTAGCTCACAGGCTGTAAAACGGCCTGAAAATGGCAATTAGCTGGTGTTAAGACACTGGGAGCGAGTGGGCCTCAACTTGGGTCAAGGCTGTATTAATGAATTAACAACGGCCAAATGAGTTTTGGACAACAATACAAATGGTTTTAGGACTTAACTCTCTCTCCCTTGCTGTGTGTGCTTTATGTGCAAAGTTTGTTTACTAGAAAGTTTTGCCATAAAAATCTAAAGAACTTCCACGTGTTTAGCATTTGTGAATGTTGGGCCATTTAGTCCAGGGGTAGCCAGAAAAGTACAATTTTCATGCCTTGCACAATTTTGGCAAATGCATTTACGCAATTTGGCGAATCAAAAGGCCGTTAAATTGTACTACAAAAGCATAACAAATTGGTTTTTGTACTCGCGGCAGGACGGCAACATGTGTCCCAGACACCATCGTTTGAATACGCAGACAAGCCTTTACCGCCCCCCCCAACCCCGTTCGCGGGTATCCAAACAGCCGCGGCAAAACATAGCTTGGTTGTTGGCCTGGCAGCATCGTTAATGTCATTCCTGGTTCTTGTCGCCCGTTTCTACTTGATATATTGTTATCATTTTAACAATGGAAATTATTTCATTACATTGTTTTTAGGTGGCATTTTATTATGTTAGACAATGTCTAGAAATGGGCGTGAGAAAGTACCCCATTTGGGGAAGTGAATGTGACAAGAAGTATGCAGACATTTAAGAACATTTTATAAGTGGGGGAAAGTTTTGGTAAAGACTAAATTAAATGAAGAGCTCTTTAAGTGATACTGCGAGTCGGACTAATTATATTGCAAAAAAATCGTCTAAATTAAACAGGGATGACAGGGTTTTGAAACAAGACAAATCAAACCACAGCCGATCCTGGACCTTTCGAAATTGCTGAACCGAAAACGACAAACCAAAACGGTTTGGTTCGTTCACTGGTCACCGACGAGCTTTAGTTAACGCTAAGCGCTTACCTTCAGGCAATTAGACTTGAAAACGTAATTAGTCTTTTCCCTAAGAAAACTTTTATTCGACCTACCGAAACTTCGGTTAAGCTAAGGCTGAACGCTCCTCGACCGAATTCTTTCTTAACGATGTCGGATTAATGTGTTCTTTAAGGATCACACGTACATCTCCTGCAATTTCCCACCGATCTCTTATAAACCTTTCATCAGACTGCATTCCTTTCTTGGAAGCGGCCTTTTGATTTATGTGAGTACTCTATTTCCTCCACGGGATGACATTCTTCATATTCTGTTGAGCTTCTTGACCTTAATCCAACTTTAGACAGCTATTTATTGTTTTCTTCAGTATGGAAATATGGGGTGTTGTGATCATAGTAAGGTTTTTCGAACATAACTTCGCCAAAATTCAATACTTTTTTCATTCTGTAAATTTTGTATTTTAGTTAAAAGATGCATGTAACTTTGCTCATCATTAGTTTTTGGAAGAAAAATTGTGTGGTTTTTCATATCATTTTGAAAAAAAGTGATTTTTTTACATTTCATAAATTTGTGGAGCGTTGTGAGACACCCGTTTAAAAGTTCTAAATTCGTGTTTTTTGATAGTTATTCTTTTTTAATTAAAAAAAATAATAATTTTTCTTATAATCTGAATAAAAAAAAATCAATGAAAAATCGCAGCCGCCTTGTTTTCTTATATTTACGAGCACGTTATGCTGGTGGCTGATTTTTGCTTGCCTTACTTTTTTAATGTTTTTTGTCCTCTCTGGAGCGTTTGGCTTCTGCCTTTTAGCGTAGCATTGCAACATTCTATTCGGAAGTCAAAACCGTCTTTTTTGCACGGACAAATTCCGGTGGATCACAACACCCATACAACACTTTTTTGATTGGCGCCACAAACCCAAAACAAAATTTTTTTGTTTAAAAATTCATATATCGGTCAAAAAAGGCAATTGATTAAATATATTTCCGTAATACTTGCTTTTTGGATTCCAAAAAAATTTTGAACTATATTCACAAGACAAAAAAAAGAAACTACAATAATATTTAAAAAAAAATCAAGTTCTGGTTCACCAACTTAAAGCACGTGTTGACTGATCGGTTGCTGGTCAAAAGTAAGTTAATAAGAAGAGAGAAACTTGACATAAACAAAAAGGTGTAAACAAAGTGTTTGTTAGCAGTCTCAAGGTCAATGATTGGTTATTATTTGTTTAATAATCAATGAAAATCAATTACATACATGACTTGAGGCTGTGGCTGAAGTTACAGGCTATAAATATAATAGAATTGGACCATTCAGTTCATTCGAATTCTTAAGCCGTTTATATAAATAGCACTTGTAAGTGGCTTGCTGGCATCAGCGCTTGAAACTCACTGATGAGATGAATTTGGACTTCATCGA
The DNA here is from genome assembly GCA_018904265.1 of Lordiphosa collinella. Classification (NCBI taxonomy): domain Eukaryota; kingdom Metazoa; phylum Arthropoda; class Insecta; order Diptera; family Drosophilidae; genus Lordiphosa; species Lordiphosa collinella. The sequence goes on along the minus strand of JAEIFV010000410.1, from coordinate 77,700 downwards.
AACAGTTCTGTCTGAGTATCCAAAGCTGCCCAATATGCACAATATCTGTGTTCTTCTTCTTCTTTGGCCATCACAACCGTTTTTCGGCCGCTGCCACTAATGCCCGCCACTCGCCTCTGTCCCGAGCGACATTCCACCAGGAGGACACTCCCAGCTTCGCAATATCTCCCTGCACCTGGTCGCGCCATCTCCGCTTCGGTCGACCCTGCGGGGGAATGCCCCCAACTCGTTCGCATGCCGATTGTACACCCGTTTTGCTGGAGCGTTATCATCCATACGGGTAACATGTCCTATCCAGCGCAGCCGCTGTTGTTTTATGCGCTTGACTAGGTCAGTGTCCCCATAGAGCTCATACAGTTCGCAATTCATTCGGATGCATCGCCCGCGGGCCGGGACCCCGTTAATTGTATGCTTCTGCGCCGTTTAGCAGGACTGGGATGATAAGCGACTTTATAGCGCAATTTTCGTTTCCGAGAGGGCTCTGCTCTTGAACTCCTTATTGAGCCCGTAATAACATCGGTTTGCAAGAGTAATTCTTCTTCGGATTTCCAGACTGGTGTTGTTGTCGCTGGTTATTGTCGTTCCGAGGTAGACAAATTCCTTAACAACCTTGAAGTTGTAGTGTTCCATTGCAACAGATTGTCCAAGCGTAGACTCACTGCGCGTTGATAGTAGGTACTTCGTCTTATCCTCATTTAACGCTAAGCCCATAAGTTTTGACTGCTTCTCTATCTCTGAGAACGCCTGTTTTACCACAGATTCGCTTTTGCCGATGATATCAATATCATCGGCATATGCAAGTAGCATGTTATCTCTGGTAAAGATGGTGCCCGTTCTGTTAGCATTTGGGCACTGGCGCAGTATGTACTCCATCAGCAGATTAAAGAAGTCGCACGATAAGGTATCACCCTGCCTAAAACCTCTTTTGGTATCGAAAGGCTCGGAGCGGTCTTTACCTATTTTGACGGAGCTTTGTGTGCTTCTCAACGTCATCATGCAAAATCGAACGTACTTTGCTGGAATACCAAAGGTAGACAGGACTTCAAAGAATTTGACCATCGGCGAAAGGCGGCTTTGTAGTCAACGAAAAGATTGTGGGTGCCGATATTTCTCTCTCGGGTCTTCTCCAGGATCTGTCGCAATGTGAATATCTGGTCCGTGGTGGATTTGCCAGGTCTAAAGCCATACTGATAAGGTTCAATCAGTTCACTTATTCTCGGCTTTAGACGTTCCACATACGGATGCATGAACCAGAATTAGCGATGGGAAGAGACTGACCCGCGGTGGTTGGCAACAGGGTATCTTTTTTAAATATATGGACAGAGTACACTTAGGTTCCAATCTTCGGGCATGCTTTCTTCGGACCATACTCTGCATAGGAGTTGGTGCATCCCACCGAGCTCCTCACCGCAGCCTTGAACAATTCAGCGGGCAGCTCATCAGCGGCAGCAGATTTGTTATTTTTTAGCCTTTTTATGGCTAACAAGACTACATTATGGTCCGGCGGGTCTATCTCTATGCTATCGATTGGTGGTGTCCCTACTTCCCCAGAGGTGCATTTGTTAGTCGCACGTGTAAAAATAAATGGACAAAAAAAGTAAAAACAAGAAAAATCGTTCGGAATTGGGAACCAGCAAATAATAAAACGTTCGTTTTCGTTTTATTTTGAAAACGTTCGGAATTCGGAACAGGCCTTAATGAGAACCCTTTTTCACTTCCCAATGTTTTCAAGGCTTTGTCGGTGAATATTAAACTGATTAAAACAAATCTTTAGGTTTTAAATTATTTATAATTTTAGGGAGCCGAATTAAAAGGTTAGGTTGAAACAAGTTCAGGTTCAGCAGTTTTCCCAGCTTTGGATTGGTGTAAGATTCGGTATCTGGTTTGTTGGTCCGGTTAGGGCTAGTGATCGTTGGGGTTTTATTAAGGGTGGCTCGGTTCCAAACCGGCCTGTAACATTGATTATAGCTTACTCGGAGAATTGTTATAAATCTACTTTCCATTTCAAAATTAATATGATATTGTCTTGGAATCGACCAAAGTCTTTTGACTCTGCTCTGGTTTGACATATTCATGTGTAAGAAAACCTGAAAGGTAAAGGGCGTTACACAAAATTCACATTTTATTTATACTGAATTTTTCCAAATATTTTCGTCACCAGCATTGTCTCCCTCACCTTTCGTTTTCTTCCACTTGTATCTTCTCAAGCGTTAAGCCGGATAAACCACTTCAAAATAAACGCTTATCTAGATCATTTGACGCCTATTAAAAACTTTCACTCACTAAACAAAAATGGCACAAGCGAAATCGTTTCACTTATTTCCCTCAACATAAATTTAATAAATCCCAGAAAATTCACTTTGAACTTTTTCAGTTTGCAGAAACGAAGGAAATCCATCAAAAACACAGAGAAGAGAGATTCAGCAGATACAAGATACGTACTTACTTATAAATGCGTATTTATTTCATTTGCATTTTAAATGAAATGAAAATCAGACCAGCATAAAAAGAAAGCAGAGCCGATATGCCAAAATTGTATATTTGGACATCATTAAAAATGCCACATTTGAGTGAATCCAGGGGAGACGAAAGTCGCTTCGTCGTTTTGCTTGATATGCATAAATGTCAAAGTGATTACAATGCAGAGCCCGCAATGTGTTTATCGTTTTGTCACATGCTTCACTGGCCCGCTCCCCCCTTCAAGGAGGCCAAAAAAGGACATCTTCATCTCCACCGAACTCTGTGAGCTGTGAGCGTGACAACGCCCTCATTCATTCATTCGCTCACTCGTTGCTTACACGCCCATCGAGCAACATAAGGAACAGTGGGACCAAATCGAAATTAAACAGGCAAGGCAAAATTTAAACTTTCAAACCTATACAAAAATCTTACACTAAAAACCTTATTGCTATTTTAAAGACTTAAAATAACTATTAAGTCAAAAACCATTCTCTAACTTCATTATCCTAGATCCACTGTGTCGGCGTGTTGCGATTTGGAGTTGAAGATGAAGTTGAGTGGGAATCGTTTTGTCGTACGACGCAGGTGCGCTTATTGACGCTTGGTTGCACTTCGTTTGAGGGCAAGCCGAAAATCTCAGCGACAGCCAGATCAAAGCCAAAAAGGACCACATCCCTCCTCCCCTTCACACACTCCATGGCTTTTCAAACTGTCTTCGCCTTTTTGCATAGATAGATAGATTTTGCTGAAGTGCGCTTTTGGGCCAAGCAACGTTTTAATATTTTTCGGGAGCCACTCGAAAATCCCTTTTGAGAGCCACATTTCATGGTGGCAAAACAATTTCCGGTCACAGTTGTGTGACAAGTATCCTTTTTGTTTGGTCGATGGTTTAGTTTTGTGAATGATTTGCAAGTTTTTGGCTGTTAACCGAGGCGGTAAAGACCTTAAAGTGTCCAAAATTTAAGCGACAGCGACAGACACCCAATACTTAAACCTACTATGAGTACGTCTGCCGAAAAACACTTTGAACTTTTTAAATTTTTAATGAATCAAAAATGTTTGCACACTTTGGCACACCTTTCTGTTTTTTGCGCCATGTGTAGCACTCGTTGATTTCCATTTGCATTTGCTAGAGAGTAGAGAGTAGGTAACAAAAAAGTGTCAGTTCATCAACAAGAGGGTGGCACAATCTCACCTATGATCCACACTCACACACACAAACATACAGCTATGCATGTGTGTAATTGAACTTAATTCGATTTAAAGCGAGACAAGTTTTTGTTGAGCAGCTGTTCAAGTTCTCAAAGGTCCCTTGACATTGGACTTGAATTTAAAAAGAAAAAGTTAAGTGGAATGTTAAAGAAAAGGAGTTGAATTGTAAGGGGAATTAGCTTTTTTTGAAAATTAGCTCTGTGCTTTATTTTAGCAATTATTTTTTCTCATCTTACCATTTTTAGTTAGCAGTTCATAGTTCGCTATGTTCAATTATTATTTTCAATTCGGACGCGTGGAAGCAGTCTCAAGTGAGCTTAACCTCTTTAAAGATCTTTTAATCTAGGGAAGAAAGCTGCCGCTTTATGCAAACAACAATTTTAATATAAAATTTTTTTAATTTACAATGCAGTGCTGAACAGAGAAACAATGCCAGCGGAAAGTGCAAGGAAAAAATGAAAAAATTTAACAATCGTTTTACAACTGCCAATTGCTGCTTAGATTTGATATTAATATGGGCGGAGTACCTCAGCGGTTAGTTGTGCTCGACTGTGACATGTCATTTCGATTCCGCCTCGGTACATCTAATGAAAAAGTTTTTCTTTGATAAAACTTTACCAAGATCTAGCTGTTGTCGATATTATTCCAAAATATAAAAAGCCTCTCAAAAATATTTAGATTCAAAATTAAAAGTTCGTCGAGTACGAAAATACTGAAGCGCACATGCCAAGAGATTAAGAGGCTCGGCTTTGGCCCCTCGGGGCTGTTGTCATCTTGACAAGCCGATTTTATTTTACTATGTATCCCTGAATGCCTTAGCAATTGTCCTTTAAATGCATTTCATTAAGCTGGCCGTAGCGGTTCGTCACCAAGTTAGAGTTGTCGATATTTTCCAAAATATAAAAATCTAAAATATTAAAATCAAATTACCAGCTTTTCAGAAAGCTACGTTTTGAGTACATCGATTTGAGTCGTTTTTCTTAAGCATTTAAAATTTAATGCTTTTAACTACAACAGATTCAAGAATTCACTAAGATGAGAAAAGGCCTTTATACAAGTGAAATTGCAATTTTTGAATATGTCAATCTAGGTTCAAGAACTTACTTTGCACACAAAAAGCACACATATGTAATATCGAAGAACTTTACAATTGTGATAAAATTGGACAGAACTAGGGTTGCCGGTTACTTTAAAAATATCTGTATCGATTTTTTTGACGATATTGAAAAAGTATCACTTCGATACTTTTTGTATACCCTTGCAGCTTCCATTGGAAACAAAATAGTTTTTCTAACTATAGACTTTTTGGACCTTACTTTTCTATGGGATCTATACTATATAGATGTCTGATTTCGACCAAACTTGGTGAAATCATGGAAGAGCATAATACACTGATAATTACGAAATTTGCAGCTCCGATTTTGATAAAACTTTGTAGAAATGTGTTAAAGTATATAAATTAAAAATATGCGAATAAAATAAAAAAGTTTTCCTCACTCGAAATAGTTTTTCGACCGATCGTTTCTATGGGAGCTATATGCTATAGTCATCCGATTTCGACCAAACTTTGAAGAATTGTGTAAAAGTATATAAAATAAGTGTATGCCAATGAAAATGACGTTTTCATGAAAAACCAAAAAGTTTTCCTTACTAGAACTAGTTTTTCGATCGATCGTTCCTATGGGAGCCATATGTAATAGTCATCCGATTTCGACCAAACTTTGTAGAATTGTGTAAAAGTATATAAAATAAGTAAATGGCAATGATAAGGACGTTTTCATTAAAAACAAAAAAGTTTTCCTCACTAGAACTAGTTTTTTGACCGATCATTCATACTGCAGCTATATGCCATAGTCATCCGATTCCGACCAAACTTAGTGAAATCATGGGAAAGGATAGTTAACTTAGAAATACGTACTTTTGAGGTGTTTCCATTAAAAACAAAAAGTTTTTCTCACTAAGACTAGTTTTTCGACCGATCGTTCCTATGGCAGCTATATGCTATAGTCATCCGATCCGGCCGGTTCCGACAAATGTGCAGCGTACCAAAAAACTTCGTGGAAAGTTTGGTGAGTATAGCCTTAAAACTGACGGAGGAGATAGGATAGAATCAGACGGACGGACAGACGGACGGACGGACAGTCGGACAAGGCTAATTGAACTCAGCTCGTCATGCTGATTAAGAATATATATACTTTATGTGGTCGGAGATGCTTCCTTCAATACGTTACAAACATCCGCACAATTTTATAATACCCTCTGCAAGGGTATAAAAATAGGGGAAAGTTAACTTCGGCTCGGCCGAAGTTTTGCATTCCCTTGCAGCCACAATTGAAAACATATAAGTTTTTAAGACTACTTTGCGGACCCTACTTTTCTATGGGAGCGATTCTATATTGATGTCCGATTTCGACCAAACTTAGTGGAATCATTGAAAAGCACAACAAACTAACAATTACGAAATTAGGCGGCGATCCCATTTAAAGCAAATAAAGTTTTCTCACTAGAACTTCCTTTTTAAACCGATCATTCGTACTGTAGCTATATGCTATAGTCATTCGATTTTCAGAAAACTTTGTAGAATTGTGAAAAAGTGTGTAAAATAAATATATGCCAATGATAAGGACGCTTCCATTGACAACAAACAAATCTTTTTTCACAAGAACTTTTCGACCGATCGTTCCTATGTCAGCTATGCTATAGTAAGCCGATTTTGACCAAACTTTGTAGAATCGTGTATGAGCATATAAAACAAATACATGCCAATTTTGAGTACATTTCCATGGAAAAAAAGTTCTTTTAACTGACTACTTTTCAGACTATACTCTTTGTTGGAATCATGGAAAAGCGTAGTAAACTAAGAAATATGAAGTTTGGAGGCGTTTCAATTGAAAACAAAAAAGTTTTTTCTCACTAAGACTAGTTTTTCGACCGATCGTTTCTATGGCAGCTATATTCTATTGTCATCTGATCCGACCGGTTCCGACAAATGTGCAGCATATTTATACAAAAAGACTTCGTGCAAAGTTTGGTGAGGATAGCTCTAAAACTGGAGGATAGGAGATAGCAAATAAACAGACAGACGGACAGGGCTAAATCAACTCAGCTCGTTATGCTGTATGTGGTCGGAGAAGCTTCCTGCAATGCGTTACAAACATCCGCACAATTTTATAATACCCTCTGCAAACGGAGTTGAGTTCTGTATGCATCTCTTTTAATGACAACCGTAAGATACGGTTTTAAGGAGCTAAAATGTGGATTTACAACCATGTTCGTTATAAGGAAAGTCCTGAATAGTCGAAATTCATTGTATCCAAAAAAATCATCGTATGTATAATGCTTGCTGAAGGTTCGAAAAGTAGCAGCGGTCGCGATGGCTTCCACGACTTCGTATGGTGGATAACATTTTCAATGTTGTATCCAACTGAATTCAAATTAAATTGGTTATTAAGGCATAGATGAGTTAATGAAAGATTTTTAATATATTTTTTTTTAGAAAAACCTTTTTTAATGACCCTTTCCATGGTCTATTGAAGCTTATCGCAAGCTTTCATCACCAGCTTATCTTGTTCCAGCATCTAACTCGTTAAGCTACACCTTCCTTGAAGTCTGCTTCAGGCTATGGCCTCCAAAGTCCTGCTCAATTTTTCCGCATATGTTTTGCTCTGAAGTGTACACTCAAGTGCGAGCAGCTTGCGCTCTACTCAACAACAACAACAGTACAACAATTTTCCATTTGGTCAGTTAAAGCACTTGAAAAGTACAAAAATAGAAAAAAACATACAAAATCATCCAAACTGCACCCCTAAGGCCAGATTTGTTGGTCCTAACAAGTTCATTTTTCTGCCAGTCAGCCACACAATTGCCTTCAGAGAGCGAGGTAGAGGAAGGGATGCGAGTAAGTATATGAAATATGATGTGATTTTACAATTACAGAAAGTTGATTGCATTTTTAAAGGCCGGCTAAGTATACACATTTTTATAATTGGCAACAAAATTCCAATTCATCGCCTAAGACTCAACAATAACCATAAATTTCTTGAGCTTAAGTTGATATGCACTTTACCTTTTAACGTGTGTTCTCCTTTCTTTGTGTCTGTGCCAAAAAAAATGTCTTGTAAAAAAAAACTCAGAGCAATATTTTTGCATTTTGTAAGATTTTCAAGAGAGTCTTGTTAATTTCATGCCTGAATGGTTAGTGTTTGCACACAGGAGACGACTTGAGAGATTTACCATGTAAAGTTTACTTTTTCTTAGCTCTCTCTCAGCGGAGGAAATGAAATGAAATTTGCGCATAATTTTGCATTACTAATCGTTAACTTTTTTAATCATTTCCGCACCTATTTATGGGAAAGCTGTGCGGAAAGTAGATAATAAGCTCTGCTTAAATTAAAAACTTTTCCACGAATTTACCCCAAACACTAATTGCAATAAATTTGCGCGCTAATAAATCTGAAACTGCGGCAAATTGCCAGCAGGCATTTGGCCAAATGGAGCATAGGGCAGATGGGCAGATGTTTTCCAGTTTTGACCAAAAGTTTTTTTTAATAAAAAATGAAACAAAAGAACCATTTCGATTCTAATTAAAAATGTTTTTGTGTTTTGTCAAGTTTCGACCGTGTGGCCTAATGGATAAGGCGTCGGACTTCGGATCCGAAGATTGCAGGTTCGAGTCCTGTCACGGTCGAGAATTTTTTTGTTATGAATATTATAATTATAGCTGCAGGCAAGTTTTTTTCTTTTAGGTGTAACGGCCGTGTTGCGGTTCAAGGGAAGATTGACCGTTAGCAAAGATTATAAATACAATGTATAGATCGGAAATCTCATACAAAATAAACATTTCTATGGCGGGTACCAATGGCAGAACCCGCACTTTCCAATAAAATCCGCAAGGCAGCTGTGTTTATTTGTGAATGGTCATTGCGTTTCAACTGGATTGAGTAGCTCAGTGGGAAGGGGTGGTGAATCGCGACGACACGTTTAAGTATGATGGGGAGGTGGTTCAAACCACATTGGCGCCGTAGATTTTTTTAAAGATTACATTTTTTTATTCTTTTAATTGTTTTAGTATTTTGTTCTTTTCTAAAATTTTTTTTATGACATTTGACTTTTGGCAAAGATTATAGAATGAATAGATCGGACATCTCATACTAAACCAAATTTTTTATGGCGTTTCCTGTTGGATTTTGCAATAGAACCCGCACGCACAGCTAATTTGTGAGTTTTCATTGCGTTACCAACTTGACTTGCAATGTAAAGTTAGCATGCTGGGGTGGTGGTTCAAATCACATAAGGGGCGCAAGTTTTTTTACAGATTAAATATTTCTCTTATTCTGTTTATTGAAATAATATATTGTTTTTTTTTTAATAATTTTATTATGATATTTGACTCGTTTTTAAATGTTTATGTGTTCATCTGGTCAACTTTTGTATGGCAGAGCATAGTTTGCAGCTAAAAATATTGCTGGCTCCAATCTTCCCATCAGCAGTAGGATTTTTTAATTTGTAAAATTTATTTGTTTATTATCTATATCTATTACTAGCTGAATACCCGGCGTCGCCCGGGTTCTTATGATTCTTAAGAGAGCGATTATATTCAATCTAGTGCAGGCTGCATGTCGGTATAAACATTTTGGACCGTGCGATCTTTTTCTCTATATACACGTCTTCATGATAATCTAAAATCGTGACTTTTTTCAAATTGTGACTTTTTTGACCGTTTGATTAAAACCTCCTGTTTACCCGTCTACAATTGCCGTCTATCAAATCTTCACAATAATCCAGGCTCAAATCAAAAATTTGCAAGTTACGCAACAGCTTCCATTTACCAACGCCGGCATTGTAATATAAGCACTAAGCGCTTTCATAAATTCTCATAAGGTTATTTTGCAAATTTCGCGATTTTTAGACCTTAGAAACCTTCGCGGGCAAGCGTTGCCCAAAGTTTTATGGCAATCCGATGAACGGTATAGTTTTTGAAATTTCGTGGTTTTTGACCATTTCCGGCCCATTTCTTCATTTAAGATACCTTTGCGGGCAAGGGTACAACCATTCCTCAAAGCTTCATCAAAATCAAACATTTTGTAAATTTAGCGGTTCTTGGACCATTTTCCGCCCATATCTTCCACTTTGAAAACTTTCCGGGCAAGCGTCGAACAATTCCTCAATGTTAACTGCAAATTTTGCAATTTTCTCGGTTTTTTGACCATTTTCTGAAAATTTCTTCAACTTAGAAACCGTTCAATTCATTCCCCAAAGTTTGATTGCAATCGGATGAACGGTATAATTTTGCAAATTTCGCGGTTTTTGGACCATTTCACAGACATGAGACATAGCCTATGACACTTTCCCGATCGACATGAACATACTGTGAAAAATTCGTGAAGATCGGTTCAGCGGTTTAGACGCCCATAAGGAACAAACATACAAACATACAAACATACAAACATACAAACATACAAACATACAAACATACAAACATACAAACATACAAACATACAAACATACAAACATACAAACATACAAACATACAAACATACAAACATACAAACATACAAACATACAAACATACAAACATACAAACATACAAACATACAAACATACAGACATACAAACATACAAACATACAAACATACAAACATACAAACATACAAACATACAAACATACAAACATACAAACATACAAACATACAAACATACAAACATACAAACATACAAACATACAAACATACAAACATACAAACATACAAACATACAAACATACAAACATACAAACATACAAACATACAAACATACAAACATACAAACATACAAACATACAAACATACAAACATACAAACATACTTTCACTTAGATATAGATGTATAGATTATATTGTTTTTTTTTAAATAATTTTTTTATGACATTTGACTCGTTTTCAAATGTTTATTTGTTCATCTGGTCAACTTTTGTATGGCAGCGAATAGTTTGCAGCTAAAAATATTGCTGACTCCAATAATCCCATCAGCAGCAGGATTTTTTAACTTGTAAAATTTATTTGTTTATTATCTATTTCTATATATTATATCTACATATATAAAAATAATAATGCAGAATTTGCAATTGTTGTAAAACATTGGGAAATGGTTCGACGCTTGCACGGGAAGGTTTCCAAGTAGAAGAAATTCTGGCAGCATGGTCCAAAAACCGCGAAATTTACAAAATGTACGATTGTGATGAAACTTTGGGAAATGATTGGATGCTTGCCTGCGAAGGTTTCTAACTTAATGAAATGGGCAAAAATGGTCCAAAAACCGCGAAATTTCAAAAACTATACCTCACATCCGAGTGCGGTGAAAATTTGGGCAACGGTTGGACGCTTGCACGCGAAGTATTCTAAGATCCAAAAACAGCGAAATTTGCATAATTGCCTTATGAGAATTTACGAAAGCGCTTAATGCTTATATTACAATGCAGGCGTTGGTAAATGGAAGCTGTAGATTACACGGTTGAAAATATTTCGAAAACTGCACTTTTATGATTTGAGCCTGGATTATTGTGAAGATTTGCTAGAGGTCAATTGTAGACGGTTAAATAGGAAGTATAAATCAAACGGTCAAACAAGTCACCAATTATTGCAAAATATTCATGAGTATAGATTATCATGAAGATGGGTAAATAGAGGAAAAGATCGGCGCAGAGCTGAATGAGGTTGGTCCACAACATGCATTACATTAGGCGCCCACGTAATGGGACATTCTCGCTATGTTTTGTATACACACTTGTAAATAAAAATTTTGTATAACAAAAATTCGAGTAGTTTTTGTGCATATAACAGTTGTGTTATACTTTTGCAATTAAGGACAGTGTTGCCAGTTTGTCACCTTTTTTAACTTTTTGTTTATTATTTTGGCAATTTTAGCAACTTTTTGACTTAAAATTGTGGTAACACTCAAAACGGTACAATAACCATAACCAGTGTTCTCAAAATTTAAGGTCAGAAAGTTGCCTAAATAGCAAAAAAAAAGAAACGGGCAAGATACCAAAAAAAAAAAAAAAAAAAAAAAAAAAAAAATAATTTGAAAAATACCTCGGAGGGTACAAACAAAAAAAAAATGTCTGTTTTCGATTAAACTGGTGAAATATGGAAAAGCAAAATACATTCCGATTTAAAACAAAAAATCTTTCACTAGATTGTTTTTGGCCGATCGCCATGGGAGCTATAGCTATGACGATTCGACCAATCGGAATGTGTAAAAGTTAAAAGGAAGTGTATGCAAAAAGACGATTTCATTAAAAACAAAAAAGTTTTCTCATAGATAGTTTTCGACCGATCGTTCCTAGTATACATATAAGACCAAACTTAATAAAAGTATAAGATTAAGTGTAGCAGATAAGGACGTTTTTATTAAAAACAAAAAGTTTTCCATAGATAGTTCGACCGATCGTCCAATAAAGTCGATGAAAACTAGTGAAATCAGGGAGGGATAGTAAAGAAATACGTACTTTGGAGGCGTTTCCATTAAAAACAAAAAGTTTTCAAGATAGTTTTCAACGATGTTTCAGGCTACAAGTGAGGCGGTCGAAGCAGCTTGTCAAAAGACTTTCAAAGTTTGGGAGGATAGCTTTAAAACGCGAGGGATACGAAACACGGAGAAGAGAAGGAAGGAAAGTAAAACCGGTCTATTTTGGTGGAGTGCTTCCTACGTTACAAACGGACATTATAATACCTCGCAAGGGTATAACAAGTAAGAAAGTCGGTCAAGCCCGACTATAATATACTCTGCACCAGTGAATGATAAGCAGCACCATCATCGTTGCGACCGGTGCTGCCCATAATTAATTGTTTTCCTTATAACTCGACTATCGTTCATCAGATAGTTCTGCCTCTTAACTCTTACCATCTCTGAGATCTGTTTGCTCATACGGAAAGACGGACATGTTTGCACAAACTTATTATACTCTTGGGGTGTTCATTTAGTGTTATATCATTGCACATTGTGCAAGCCGCTCCGACAACAATTTGTACTGAGTCAAGTTTGCACTTTATGCTAGACCCCGACCCATGACTACAAAAATCGTTGCAAGTGCAAATCAATATTAGTGTTAGACAACAATAAAAGCGTGACAAGTGTTGCAAAATTTTCTGGTATTTTTTGGTGTAATTTAGTGCTTTATGTGCTAAATCAAAACAAACAGCTGTTTATTGTGCCCAGCTGCTAAAAGTAAGTGAGGGTTGCTTTTGCTATTTTCTTAAATAAAACGGTCTTTACTTAATTTATATTTTTAGCAGCAACTCAAACTACACTCACAATAACAAACTCAGCGATAACGATAGCGAACAGCTGATTGCGTTAACTTACAAGACTTACAACACTCAAATCGTGCAATTGGGTGTTCACGATAGCTCTGCTGCAAAGTTGCACATATACAATGATACAACACTTAATGAACACCTCTTCGGTGTATCTCTGGTAAGTAAAATGAACACCTCTTCTGTGTATCTCTGGTAAGTAAAAAAGAAAGTAAAATTAGCTTGACAAGATGACACAGCCCCAAAGGGCCAAAGCCGAGCCTCTCTCAATCTCTTGGCTTGTGCGCTTCTAATTTTAGCACAAGAGAAAGGAACCTACAGTTTAACGCCGAATCCGAACGGCAGTTTCAGAAGCTTTTCATGGCTAATTACTGCAAAGCAGGCGCCAACAGCTAAGAGGTGTGGCCGGGTGTAAAGTTTATTCAAAGAAAAAAATTTTTCATTAGATGTTCCGAGGCGGGATCGAACCCACGACCTCATGCATAGCGGTCGCGCATACTAGCCGCTGAGCCACCCGGCCTACTCTGGTACAGAGTATAAACAAAACATTCAAAAAGGTGACAAATTGGCATCACTGATTAAGGGCATCAGGATATGGAGGAAAAATTTTCACTGAATCTTGGATGACCAGTTTCAATTTATGTGCTGAACGTGCACAAAATGGGGTTTTTCTTCAATTTCAAAGTGCCTTGCCCCCATAGTTGCCGCCCTTGTCACTATACTAAGATATCTTAAACCAGCGGAGGGCATAAGATTTAAGTTTGGGAGCAGTCCAACAGCAACCCCTTATTGGCGAGGCTCCAGTCAGCAAGCCAGACACTCAATGCATACATTTGCTTTTGCAGTCGTCTCGATCGCGTACACTGCACCTGTGCGATCTGCGCTGATGCGCATATTAACTCTCTTCGAAACGAGACAACTGTGTGCGGCAGGCGCCAAGAACAGAGGCAATTTTAAATGCCACGCAGGCGCCAGTTGCCGTAAGATAAATCTCGGAGCAATGGGAGCAAGGGCTTGTCTATCACTGTCTTAAACAGACATACATTTCTGCTTCATATATTCACTTTTGACAAATTAGAATTCCAGTTACATTACAACTTCATACACCAAGTGATGTTACAATCAAATCCAACAAACCGCGAAATTTGCCGGGCGCTTGCCCAGAAAGGTTCTGAGTTAAAGAAATGAGCGGAAAATAGAATTAAAAATTCAAAAAACTTTGGGGAATGGTTGGACGCTTGCCCGCGAAGATTTCTTGGATGAAGAAATGGGTGGGAAACGGTCCACAAGCGTGAAATTTACAAAGTTAGATCGATCATTGCGAATAAAATTAGAGGAATGATTGGCCGCTTACTGGCAATGGTTTTTAAGATCCATAAACCGTGAAATTAGCAAAATTATCTAATGCTCATATTTTTTGAAAGTGTATAAATTTTAGATTACAGTGCTGGCGTTGGTAAATGGAAGATTCAGATTGAACGGTCCAAAATGCTAGGAGGTGTAAACCAAAGGGTCAAAAAGTCGCATAATTTGCTAAATTTTCTTGAGTGTAGATTATTATTTAGACCGTCCAATAGGAAGAGGTGAAGATCGAACGGTCAAAAATATCGCGATATTTTCTTATTTTTAAGTCGCATCTCGAAATCGAAGTTTTTCAATTGGACTCCCAGTTTTAAATGCATAAGCAGAAAAGAATGGTCGGATAGGTATGCAAAAGATCTAGAAATGGGAAATAATGAGCTAGAAAGTACCCCTTAAAAAATCTTCACACATTAATAATTATAATTATAATAATAATAATTAGTTTAGTATGTTTACGAAATTTGACAGTATGAACATATCGACCAGGAAAGAATCATAGGCTATGTATTAAGTGAACCGGTGCAAAAGCTGCAAAAAACGATTAAAAAGTGGTTCAGATCTACATCTTTCATTTGGAAAATCGGTATTGATGTTAATAATGTGAGTGTTAGTCGTATTACAATTCTCAGAGTTAAATTAGGCTATGAACTTTTTTAAGCGCTTAGAAGGTAAAAAGTCACGTTAGCATGAAACCGTGCCTTCTCTGGGTAGTGCCTTTGTCACGCGTAAGCAAAAATAGAGAACGAAATGAAAAACCCGAACGTTCTTTTTCATGTGCTTGAAAGGCAACGAATAGTCACAATATGAGCCGTCCCTTCTCTGGGTGGTGCTTTTGGCAGCTACTTATAACCTTAAATTTATTTTTTAGAATTCTTTATCATTTTTAACATGTCAACTAGCTATGAAAATTAACCCCCCTGATCCTGCAATCCCCACGACGTGTAAACTCAATTAATTCACATAAAAACAATTACCGACTCATTAATATTGTTATGTTTAACAATTGCAATGAGTTCATTCAATTATGCAATAATTATTTGGCTTTTATTTAATGCAATTAACAAATAAAAGGGCCAAATGGTCCACTGGAATGTTGAAAAATTCCGCTGAATGTGCTGATTTCTCTCACAGGCCCTTTCCATATACAGTTGCTTAACGCAGCAAAAATGCCAATACATTCATCTCTTTCTCTCTCTATCTTTCCCTATGTATCTCTTTGGAATGTTGGCGTAATTTAGCTATTAAATCGTCTTTTTATTAGGGCTAAAGGGGGGTCCACTCGGCAATTCAAAAACCTGGCCCAAAAGGGGGAACTTTGGGATTTTCGACCTCCTGCGCTTTTCACACGTGTGCATGTTCGTAGAGGAAATGAATTTTTTGGAAAAAGGGGTGGAGCACTTGCGGTGGCCAGGCGAGTGAACATTTTGTGCAAACGCAACGGAAACGGAAAATGTTCTATTGGTTAGCCCTACAAGTGCACTGCGCACTAAAGTGGGCAAAGGGAATGTGTTGTGAAAGTGTGAAAAGCAAATTAGAGGTGAGAGAGCTTGTGGACAATCACCGAGGCTCTTCAGAATTTTCACTAATTTTTCAACTGAAATTATGGAGAATCAAGTATTGGTTTATTGTAACAAAGTTAATTTAAATTATTTTACAGAGCCCCCAAAAATTCTAAAAATATAGTTAAAGTGCTAGTGTATTTGACGTTTGGTTTACTTTATTTAATATCCCAATGACAAAGCTATAGCTTATAAATGAAGTCATTGGGCAAAAGTGTTACGATATACTTTGAATTAATTAACTAATTACAATTAGTAAGACTTAAGACTATTGGTTATTTTATATATAAGTGTGGTATAATAAAAAATGAGTAAAATTTTCGGTGTCTTATCGCTGCTGTTGGTTGTCTTGACTCCGGTTTGACACGCTTGCAACTAAATGTGGTCCTCTGACAACTCAAATTTTCAAAAAGTGGCTCTCTTGTTGTCAAAACTGTAGCTTATAATATCTAAGTCTAACAATATGGCTTAAGTCGAAAATTTTATTTGCATAGCTCGTAATATGATCCTTCGTCGCGACTAAAAGATATCTTGCAATGGGACGGCCACTTTGTCTGCTGCTACGTCGCAGGAACCAAAATCAATTCCTGAAAGGGTTGGAAGCGTGATCTTGCAGCTAAAGTCTAAGATTAAGAGGGATGAGTTTTGCGTGAGAGACAACTGTCTTATAGTTCCGAATATTTCCCAGTAGCTTTTGCAACATGATTACTCCATGTAAGAGTGGAGTTAAATTGACAGGTTTGGCTTGCTCAGCTATGAATTTCAGTGTTGTTGACGACTCTTGGAAGGTCACTGACGTTCAAAGGCTTTTGTAAATAAGCAAACAAGTTGATTATTGGGGTTAGACACAAGCTTTGACTCGCGTTGCTCTCAAAATTTCACGTTCATATCGATACTCATAGCTCAAGTAAAGGTCGACTAACATATTTGTACGTCATCGCTAAAGATGGAATTACAATTAGACAACATGGAGATCGTTAATATATAAGGAAAACAATGGTCCAAGGACTGAGCCTGGGAACTCCTCGTGATGCGGTAAAGAAACCGTGTGTCCGTAACCTGCCTTTCTATTACTAAGATAGGTCTATTATTTTCCTTGCGAAAAATTATAAATTTTACTTGTTTGTACACAATACCATGATTTAGTGTCAACGCTTTGCTGTAATCTAATAGTTAGAAGTAACTTCTATCTCTCTCCGAATGTCTTCCTTTTTAAATTGTGTTGTGCCTTTTTCCCTTCTTAAAACAGATTGTTTGTCACTGAGCTCGAATTTTCGTTTAGAAAGCATCTGGGATCCTTATTCAACTTTGGAGAGGAATGGCAGATAGAGATTGGCCTGAGCTCGTTTTTAGATTTCGGTATGGGAAGAATTTTGGCTTTCAGCAGGCGGGAAAATCTGGGTTGTAAGCGGTGTTCTAATCGTAGTATAGCGCCGTGGGTAAAAGTATTTTAGGAATTTTGGGTCCTCCATCTAGCCCTTCCGCTGACTTAACTTTTAATATACACTCAAGTATCATTGACTAACAAGACAAAACTCTATTACACAGGGGTGGATTTAGGTAGTTTTCGCTGGTTCGGTCGTCTGCTAGAACAAATCTTTATTTAGGTCTTCATCGGGTCAGATGGGTTTGAGATGACTTTCCTACACAAGACTCTTTAATCTTATTTGGAGAGGGTTGTGCTTGCGATTTGCCTAGTAGTCCCTTTAGCTGTTCAATCATGCTCGTTACTCGCTCTGAGCTGTTAATTGTGTCACGTTCTATCCGTTCATCGTTAAATGCGTGTCCCCCGATTTGATTTTAATTGCGCATTCTGACACCGAAAAGCAATAAGTGATATGCGACGAGAATTACTTTTACTGCAATTAATAAGCTGCACATTTTAATGTCGACATTTGATGATTAAAGTCCACCAGACTAAGTTGATTCAGCACTGGACAGATTGATCGATGTCTTTATGGACGATGTCGTTTGCAAATATCCTTGCCGTCAAGGAGATATCTGTAACGTGCCCAAAACCATTAGTTGTCAGAATTAAAAGCTCTCTTCATCTTTTTTAGTTAGAAGCAACTTGAAAAATTGCTAAAATTGATTAAAAAAGACGATGCTATTTTTTAACAACTTCTGCTGTAATTGACCATAACCCTAGCTTTCACGAATTTTAAACGAATTGGCGCCACAACAATAAACACATATAAAGCGGGTTTTGCATTCATTTCAACTCGCATTACGACGCAGTGTCGCCTTGCTTCTATATTGTGCTTTTCATGAAATTCCGCTATGGTCTAATACAGAGGTGTCCAAATACCTCTTATGCGTACGTTTTTACACACACAGATAAAAAATCCAAAATCAGAAACAACAACAAACACAAGAAAACAAAAGAGAAAACCGGTTGTGTGTGTGTGCTTCAGTGTTGCCAATGTAGCTATTTTCCTACCAGATCTGGCGTTTTTCAAATGCTGACGGCGGGCAAATTTGTAATCTGGCGGCGTGAATTATATGTAGTTATTTAAAAAAAAAATAGCTTATTTTTAGCCATTTCAATTCTATTGGCAACATCCTTAAATATCATAACACGGCAACACTTTTAGTTGATAGTTGCTTTAATAAGAGCAATCGATGTTGCTTTAACATTTTTAAGTTTTCTTTTCCATCATTGTAGAGTGTTTCACAATTTTAGATTTGCTTCTGCCAATGGACACTGGGCCAGCAGGCCGAAAATTTTGGCCAAATATCCCAAACTATGGTTTGGGAACTGGGACGGTCGTAATTGATTAAGAATACTTATAGCAATTGTATGAAAACATTAAGAACCATCTTATAGTTTTTGTGTGGCAGCATATCAAATTGATTCTTTTAAAGGTGCTTTATACCTTCAGCCAAAATATTTTTCCAATATTTTTTCTTGGCTTAAATTATGTTTTAGGGTTTTTAGGGTTAGGTAAAAACATCCCCTGAAAATTTCAAGTCAAAATATAATATGGTTTAGTTTTAAGAGTTTGTTTTTGTGCTGGTAGAACGTATCCTCGCATTTCGAAAATAAAACTGTTGTCAATTTGTATACCCTTGCAGAGGGTTTTATAAAATTGTCCCGATGTTCTTCTGTCCGTCTTTCCGTTCGACTATTTCTATGCTATCTCCTCCGTCAGTTTTAAAGCTATCCTCACCAAACTTTGCACGAATTGCTTTGGTACAAATACGCTGCACATTTGTCGGAACCAGCCGGATCGGATGACTATAGCGTATAGCTGTCATAGGAACGATCGGTCGAAAAACTAGATTTAGTGAAAAAAACTTTTTTCAATGGAAACGCCTCCAATTTCGAATTTCTATGCTTTCCCATGTTTCCACTAAGTTTGGTCGAAATCGGACATCTACAGGGTGGTCCATTTAAAAACTGAAATTTAATTTTGAAATTTGGTTCATGTCATTTATTTATAAAAAGCAAATTCGGTCAAATGACCACCAGGGATGACTTGAAAGTAGCCCATTCGATCCACCCAATTTTTGAAAACATTTTCAAATGTTTTGGCACGTATGTCAGCAATAGCAACTCGAATCCTGTTCTCCAACTCATCAATTGTTTCAGGATTGTTTGCATAACATTTGTCCTTGAACGCTCCCCAAAGATAATAGTCTTACGGTGGCAGATCGCAGCTTCTTGGCGGCCAATTCACATTTCCATATTTGCTGATAATTCGATTTTCAAAGATGGGGCGCTGTGTGGCACGTAGCGTCGTCTTGTTGAAACCAAATATCGGTCAAGTCTTCCTTGCACGGTAGCGCGAGTTGACGTCGATGATTTTTCACGCATATTTTCAGCAACCGCAGCAATGTTTTCGGTCGAGCGCACCGAACGAGTACGTGCACGGGTTGGTTTATCCACCAACATTCCAGTTGCACGAGCTCGCTATACGAATTGATCAACAAATTGAGTTTTCGAAACATTTTTTTTGTTTTTTTCAAACTTCGCACAGTTTAAGTCGAGGACTTAACACTTTGGAAATATGTTTTAAATATTTCCCAACTTTCTTCAAGCGAATAGCGACCCATTTCGTAAATGTCAAAGTTTTTACTAAATATTAGTCGCTTTCCGAATAACATTTGACGTTTTTAAAGTCAAATTATGAATAGTTCAAATTTCAAAAACTAAATGGACCACCCTGTATATAGTATAGCTGTCATAGAAAAGAAGAGTCAGAAAAGTAGTCTTAGTTTAAAAAACGTTGTTAGTTTTTATTTGTTTGTTGTTTGTTTTCAATGGAAGTGTCCTCAAAATTGGCATGTATTTGTTTTATATGCTCCCACGCAGTTCTACAAAGTTTGGTCAAAATCGGATGACTATAGCATATAGCTGCCATAGGAACGATCGGTAGAAAAACAAGTTCTAGTGACCAAAACTTATTTTTTTTTCAATGGAAACGTCCTTATCATTGGCATATAATTATTTTATATAATTTTACACAATTCTACAAGGTTTTTTCAAAATCGGATGACTATAGCATATAGCAGCAGTACAAATGATCGGTCGAAAAAGAAGTTCAAGTGAGAAAAATGTTTTTTGTTTTAAAAGGAATCGCCTTCAAAAAATGTACATGTTAGTTTGTTATGCTTTTTCATGATTCCACTAAATTTGGTCGAAATCGGACATCTATATAGTATAGTTCCAACAGAAAAGTAAGGTCCGAAAAGTAGGGTATACAAAACTTCGGCCGAGCCAAAAATAATTTTCCCAATTTTTTCTCAAATCAACTGTTGGTTCCGAAAAAACATTAAAAACACGTCAAAATTAATAAATATTACTTTTTTATCAAAAAATACGGAAATTTGGTAAAATCAAACTTGTTAATTTCTTACGATATTATATTTTACCACGTTTTTAATATCTTTGACCCAAGTTCTCAGGAACTACTTAACTACTTGATAATTATTTTTCGCGGTGAATGCTAAAACCTAAGTGTATCAAATTCAAGTTTTAAATCCATTGAAAATAGTCTTTTTTTAACGAAAACAGTTGTCGAAACTTTAAACTCGAATATCTCGAATGTACTAAAGTGGCGGGGCCACGGTACGCGACTGTAGACCGCCTCGGAACATTTAAGAAAAAGTTTTTTTTTATAAAACTTTACACTTTGCTGTTGGCGACTTGAAAACGAAAACTGCCGTGTTATACTGTGTGCTAAAATAGATATTTGAGATCTGGATAATTAAATAACAGACTGTAGACCGATTTTAAATAATTTTTTAATTACTCTTAATACCCACATTATCGTACTAAAAATTAGATCGGTCGGTCGGTACGTGATTGAAGCGGTTGTTTCGGTTAATAAGTATGGTAAAAAAACGATTCCAAATATCCTAGTTCACACTATAGCCACATCAGTTCTTAACAAAACCCCGTGTGGTTTTTTTTAGAATTTTGTTGCTGGTGCATTACAAATGACCAGCCTACTTTACTAGTTTAAGGAAACGAAAACATATTAGAGTCTCTACCTCTACCATTGCATACTTTGGGGCACCAGCAATAAATATGATATTTTTTGATTCTTACACAAGTGCTAAAAGAGGTATATCTTTATTAAAAAAAATCGCAGAATTTTTTGGGATAGTTCATTTCAAAGCTAAGGATTACTAAAAATCTCGACGTGATGGACAATTTCTGAAAACGCAGTCTTGCTTAGCATACGATAATCATCTAGAATCACCACCAACCCTTCAATATATTGCCTAGTGGTTTCAATACGTTATAATTTTTAAAATTTTTTTAAAAGTTATAAGCGTTAAGTTCAATCTTTAAAAAACATTTCAGAAAAAATATAAGCTTCCTAGCTAGTCTGGTGTAGAAATGCCAGAGTTTTGGCCAAAAATTTTGATTTCTGGCCTACAGTGCAAAGTATAAAAATGGGAATTTTTATGAATCTGAATTAAGTAGTACAGTAGATTTTACAGCCTTTTTGTAAAATTTTTAATACTGATTATAATTTATAATTATTAAAAAAATATATATAAGTAAAAATGACCCTTTTTACTGACTGATATTTATGCTATTTGTAGTTAACAAATATTTATAAAGTCTGTTTCATTGACAATTTAAAATCGAATTGAGGATTTCGAGCTAAGTAATTTTTTTTTCAGTGCACCGCACTCACAACAACAGCTTGGCACACTGAAGCGTTAAATTAATCGTGGCAGCTGCCCAAAACCTGAGGTTTGAGCATCCTCCTGCATTTTGGGCAGCCCATTTTTTCATGTTTCCACCCCATCCATTGTGGGACACGACTGCCCCCCACTTTATTGGTTTGCTGCAATTTTTACACTTTTATCAGTGGCATATGGAAATGCCTTTTTTCGGGTCCTTGGGGTAGCATCAAAAATTAAAATTATTAACTTAAGCACACATAAATCTTTAGCAAAGCGAGAAAAAATGCCAGGGTTATTTACGTGTAATTAATGAAGGTGCAGAGGTCATAAAAAGAACAATATATTTATATCATATTGAATATCATTGGCTCCATTCATTATTTACCTTGAGATTTTACTTAATATTCAGTGGTTTTTGGTTGAATATTCCCAAAACACACGTTTGCCGGGCTCAATTAACAATGGTTCAAACCATAAAACCACAACAAATTGTCAATGTTAATTTGTAAATTTAAATTGAGCAGTTGGGATTTTTGAATTGTTGAAAGAAACTTGCTTACCTAACCCTAAGCCAGGCAATCCAATTAGGGCATTTGGCACTTGACCATTATGATGGTCCATGCCACTCGCACTGCATTGGCGCATTTTAATCTCAGCTAAGAGATAGAGAGAGAAAGATAGAGAAAGGGGCTCAGAGAGAGTGAGAGATGGTCGAGCAACCACAGACAGCAGCAGCAGACACTGACAATTAATATTCAAATTTATTAGCCACCTATGAACCGAGTGTGTGCATTATCAGCAGGCACTTGGGGTAGAGCGACTGGGTTGGGGAAGACAGAATAAGGCATAAGTATACTGAATAGAGATGGAAATGCTCTGGAAAAATATCGTATGTGGTTCACACAGTTTCTAAACCGTCGGCTTCGGTTCGGTTTAGTGGTTCAGAAAGGCGTATTATGAAGTATTAAGATTTTTGTCGTAATGTGACTTTTCCTTTAATTTAATTCCAACAAACTATTCTTAAAATCTTCAAAATCCTTAAAAAAATTTCCAAATTGTGTGAAGTCGGATTTGCAGGATTCGTCTATTAGTTCCTAGAGAAATGCACTTCGAAAACAAGGAATGTCGGCTAGAAAAGAACACGTACCAGCATCGTAATCGTAATCTATGAAAAAAAAACTCCTGGCTAAGCCAGGCCATCCACACAAAAATTGGTTCGGTTCGACGAAATGTTCGTCGTTAGTGAAGATGTTCGGGGCAGATTTTTGTGTTCGACTTTTTGTTAGCTCCAAAACAATGACAAAAAATTTAATTTTAGCTACTATTTTGAGATATTTGAGGAAGGCGCTTAGCCGAACAGTAGCTTTAGCACCTTGAAAGGAAAGTACTTAAAATATTTTATTTAAGGAAAATTCTTTGTCAAAATAATTGTGTATTTCGCAGGTTTTAACAAAAAAAAAATCGCCTGCGGTGCAGCCAACGAGCCCTGCCGCTTGAATCTGTTAATAGCGGCATTTTTGATTCAAGGTAAAGTTATAATTCAAATTAAAGTCATGTTAAAAAAATTTGCAGAATTGAAAAAAAAATTCCTCGCCTTGCGAACTGAAGTTGAGTGACAAGTCAGTTTTGGTTGATATGGCGGCCTTCGGATGATTTTGCAAATTATTATTGAAAAAATTTCATTATTAAAACAAATTACAATGTTTAGTATAGGTATACTTAAGGGTTAGTGCTGATGGTAGATAAAATATCCGAACTCACTATGTTTGATTGAAAGAAAATTTTTTTCGAAATTAGAACTCGATCTCAACTAACCATTATTTAGGTTATGCTTTGGGCAATAAATTACATATTCTTAGAAGCATGTCATGGTGGTTAAAACTAATATAAAAAAGAGATGTGCTATAGGATTAACAAAAAATATAATTTCTTTATTAAACATCGAAAAATTATATTGAAGGATTACAATCTTAGTTCTTAATGTAAAAAAAAAATTTTTACTAAACGTTGGGGAGGTATTTTATATGTAAAGTGAAAATTGTACAAGTTTCAAATATTCGGTTTAGTAGTTTTTAAATGACAGTGATCACGGACTTTGAAAAAGTAGTTTTGAGAAAAACGTTTAAAGTTTGAGCTAAAAAAGTGAAAAAAATTTTTTTAACTTACACGAATCGTCGATTCCAGCTCCATAAAGTAGACTCCCTGCAGCAGCTTCAATGTCTTCAGCCTCTTTTCTCTCAAGTCTTTGTTTTATTCTGGCTTCTTTGCTCTGATGCTCAGCTTGGATCTCGGCCCCGTAAATGCGATTGCTGTCCTCAATCTTGCGTATTCATGAGCGCTTGGGCCAACGCTGACGTTCATATCCGACAGAAAGGTGAGAAAAGCACCAGCACCTTCGTTGAAAGTACATGCAGCTACATAGGTCCGGTGTGATTGGCTTGACATTCATCATTTTCAACGTGTTCTTCGTGCCACTCTTCAAATTCAGCAGTATTTAATTTATTTCTCCACATTTTGCAAAGTTGACAGTGCAAACTACTTATGAAAATATCAATAACTTTTCCAGACCAAAATCCAATCAAGTAAGTGAGCTGAAGCCTTGCTTCTGCCACGTGCCGTCGCCGGAAACGGTCTAGGTGTCAGACTCCGAATTTGCACTTGTTTTCTGTTTTTCTTCGTCTGCGGCGGAAAGAAGAAATTTTCAGCAGTCGTTTTGACGCTGCAGCAAATCGATTTCATAAGATCCAAATAAGACGGTTTGGATAAAAAATTACTTGCAATATCCATGAGACCGCAAAATTTGTTGCAGCCTGCTAAACCCAAACCTAACGTACGCATTACAAAAGCAAATCTAGTGTTTATTTTGTAGCGATGACGGTATAAAGCAGGGGCCGGCAGCTTCCTATCTGGAGTATATAGGAAAAGTCTGGAAGCAGCGCCTGCCCAAAACACGCATTGTGTAAAAACATCGTTTTGCTTCGCCGCTGCTGCGCTGCGTGTTCGGCTATTGTTTAGCTTCGTCGGTGCTTTCGCGCAGCAGAAATAGAATCAGTTGCTGTTCAGCCGTCAACAGAGCACGACCGCGCTGCGGGGATGCCCCAATGCGTAATCTGCTATGAGATTACCGTCCATATTTTTATAAAAAAATTATTTTCCCCACTCTTCGTTAAACATTTTTGGGTCAGTGTAATAGAAAAAAGTTGCGCAGCGCGGTCGTGCTCTGTTGACGGCTGAACAGCAACTGATTCTATTTCTGCTGCGCGAAAGCAACGACGAAGCTAAACAATAGCCGACCACGCAGCGCAGCAGCGCGCCGAATCAAAACGTCAACTTCGTGTTGTACACACGCACACATACGCAATGCAAAAATGCATATGTATATTTTGCCTGCCTCTGGTATAAAGCGTGGATCACAATCGGCACATTTCATTTGGATTTGAAAGCCAAGGCCTTCTTTTTGCAACTTTTGAACTCAACTGAACTGAACAACGTCTTCCGGCACTCACTGGTATTTTAACTTTATTTTTCTTCGATGATGAACTTCTTGTAGTAGCCTCATCTTTATTTTTTTTATTTGGATTAGGCCTTTATTTACATCTGTTCAAGTAAGTGTTTGCACCTTTTCGGCCATCTCTCGAAGCTTTACTAAATCTCGGCATTTTTTTACACCAAATTGACAAAATTGTAAAATCACAAGCGCATCGAGTAAAACGACAAACTGACGCTGACGTTGGGGGGAGGATTTGATAATACTTTGACTAAATTTTAATGGTTTTTGGTTTCAGATAATTTTCGACCGAGAAGTGAACCAGTCAAAATTGTATTTTTAAAGACGTTCTGGGGCAAGCTCTCTCTCCCGCTTTTTTTTGCAATATTTCGACATGAAAAAATTACAGAATATAGTTAAAAAGTATGCTTAATAATGTACAAAAGGTTTAAATAAATTTGATCAATCCATACTTTCAAAAAAATTAATAAAAAAGTGTTTTTTTACGCTGAAACCCTCTCCTTAAAATGCTTTGGAACCTGTACATTATCACCAAGTGATTAAACATAGTTTTGAACAATTTGAAAGACGGATTGAAAAACTCAAGACGGTGGATATTCATAAAACAAATTTCAAAAAATATGTACGAAATAATATGTATTATAAAGACCAAAGATATCGATGCAATTTTAGAAACCTTAAACAAACAACACCGACGAATTCAATTCACTGTAGAGAGAGAAGAAAGCAAAAGCTGATATCTGGACATGGAAATAACAAGAGAAAATGAAACCTTAAATTAAATCTTAATAACCTTAATAAATTTTAGGAAATACTATTAAAAAAGGTAAAAATAAATTTCGGCACGGCCGAAGTTGTGTATACCAATGCAGTTTGTTTTTCTAAATAAGGCTACCTTTTTCTACTTGATTGTGCTTTAAGATGTCCGATTTCGACAACTTACTACGGGAAAGCTATACTATATAGATGTCCGATTTCGACCAAATTTGTTAGAATCATGGAAAAGCATAGTAAACTAAGAAATATGAAGTTTGGAGGCGTTTCAATTGAAAACAAAAAAGTTTTTCTCACTAAAACTAGTTTTACGATCGATCGTTCCTATGACAGATATATGCTATAGCCATCCGATCCGTCCGGTTCCGACAAATGTGCAGCGCATTTGTACCAAACGGACAAGGCTAAATCAACTCAGCTCGTCATGCTGATCAAGAATATATATACTTTATGTGGTCAGAGATACTTCTTCTATGCGTTACAAACATGCGGACAATTTTTTAATACCCTCTTTAAGGGTATAAAAATAACTACCCCGAAAAACTCTTGACTGATAACAGAAATCACGAACAAATTAAGCGACAACATAGCCAGGGAAAGGAATGCGGAACAAAAGTTGTTCTTAAGCATAACGTTTATTTCAAATATCACTGACAACAAAACATTAACAAAATTGCTGCCAAAACCAATGCCTATAAACAGTCAACTCAGCAAGTAATCAACGAAAAACGGCCCACAACAAATCTACATAAACTAGGAGGAGTTTAGATGTAAAGTGTCAAGAATAATGTCGCCTACTAGATTATAGGGAACAAAACCCGTAAGCCCTAAACATACTTGGCGCTGAGCAGTCAGTTTCAAATATCTCAATTGTTGTCATCTAATCTTAGCCTTGCATTTTGGACATGCTTCACAAGTAAGGGCAAGCAGTTGTAGTTTGAAACGAATCCGTTTATACGAAAATCTCTAGAGATTTCTGGGACACCCCGATTATGATTTTAGTAAGTAAAAGTAAAAGTAAAATCGGCTTGTCAAGATGACAACAGCCCCGAGGGGCCAAAGCCGAGCCTCTCTCAATCTCTTGGCTTGTGCGCTTCTAATTTTAGCACAAGAGAAAGGGACCTACAGTTTAACGCCGAATCCGAACGGCAGATTTTGAGAGGCTTTTCATGGCTAATTTCTGCAATGCTGGCGCCAACAGCAAGAGGTGTGGCCGGGTGTAAAGTTTTATTCAAAGAAAAAAACTTTTTCATTAGATGTTCCGAGGCGGGATCGAACCCACGACACTAACCGCTGAGCCACTCCGGCCACTTAGTAGATGCAGTAAAATACTATTCAGCAATATCAATGGAAGACCTGTCCGATAAAATACAAATTAATTTTTTCCACTTTTTGGTTTTTTCCGATTTTGGAAATTGTTTCTAGAACTAACAAACTTTTTTGTGCAAAACCGTAAATTACGGTTTGGTGGACATTTTGAGATCTAATTAAAAAAAATTGCTTAAACCAAAAATGGTAAGTCCGGCAACCGTTCGGGTTGGAAAATAATGACCCATATGCGTAATAGTTATATGCATTTATTGGGAAATTATGCATTTACTCTTAAATACTAACATGAAGACAATGTTGTTCTTGCCGGCTCGAGGTCAGGGAGTGGAATCACTATCACAGCCAAGTCAGTATTCACGCGTTTAGCTAAATTAAGAGAACCCGTTGGATATAGCAAAGGCAGATAAGAAAGGAGTTACCCAAGGTAAACAGGACTTTTCCAAAATAGGAACGCAAAATTTTTGTACCGTAGCATTTTCCACAATTAAATCTTGAACTTCTTAGAATTTAAAAATATTTTTCTGTTAGGTCATAAACTCCCATCTCTAATACATTGCACCTGTACTCTATCTATTCCTTAGCACGCACTTGTGGTGGAGTCGTACTAAAATCGCAGAAAGTATATGCGACAATTGCACGATGGGGACCCAAGGGAAATATTTCAACGGCTACACTCTCATCGTCCTTGCTGTGAGTCCTGACGCTTAATTATTTGCATATGATTAGACTTAATGGTCGAGTGAGCTTCGGACAACGGTCTCTGTGACTGACCGAGGTGGAGGAGGACGGGGAGAAGGCAATCACACAAGCTACTAGCCACGTTGTGTAATTGTTAATGATGATTAGATTCAATTTAGGGCATCATTAGTTAGCTGACAAGGCTACCAACCCCCAAAAGTCACTTTAAATTTATGCCAACGTCGCAACTGACAGAGGAACAAGAGCCAAAGGATGGCGGAACTGACCCGACCCCCAGTCCATGTGACTTACGGGAACTGCTGGGTAGCTGCAACGTGACCTGAGGCCGCTGCTGTCGAGTTTGAGGTTAATTTTGCAAAATTGTCGAGTCAACGGTTAAACCCTTGCTTTACTCGCCCACCTCACCGTCTGTCTGCTTGAATAGTGTTGAGAAGTGTATGCAAATGTGAGGCATTGTGTGGTTTTACTTTTGCCGGAAAAGGAGTCATCGCTGGTCATCTTGGTCCAGTCCATTGTGCGATTTTAATCACACTGAAAGCATTGATGATGGAAAAAGTCAACTAATCGCCGTTAGTGGCTGCCAATGCTAATTGCTTTTGAGGTGTAATTGGATGCATACGCTCAGGTAAGCTTTCTGAAGAACTCGACGCATAATTGGATGAATAAGCTAGATTAATTAAGAACTAGAACAATGTATGATTTTTCCGCCTCATAAAGTAAAATATTAAAAACTTTATTGAATTAATTAAATATTATTGTTGGCGTATATTTAAACTTTTATACACTTGCATTCAGCATCAGAGCTAAATGGAAGCTGTTCAACGCTGTATGCAGAGCAATTCAGTCTTATGCCGCACAGGTATGGGGATACAGCTATTTTGAAGTGGTGGATAATCTG
Source organism: Lordiphosa collinella (assembly GCA_018904265.1). Classification (NCBI taxonomy): domain Eukaryota; kingdom Metazoa; phylum Arthropoda; class Insecta; order Diptera; family Drosophilidae; genus Lordiphosa; species Lordiphosa collinella. The sequence goes on along the minus strand of JAEIFV010000410.1, from coordinate 48,463 downwards.
CAGACATTTTTCTTAAAGAAAATCCTAAGGCTACCTTCGAATGCCCCAGGGTACGCCCTAGCCTTGGAGACTTGATGCGAACTACTATACCTTAGATTTACACCTTGGGTACGTAGGGAAAACCCTATTTTTCTATGGGGAGACTCGACTGCCGCACATTCTTACATCCGAAATTAAAAGAAAAATAGATTTTTGGGTACAAGAGCTAGATAAGATATGCGCTCCTCTCGCTATCAACTGGAAAAGTTGTCTAAGAATGGAAGAATGGAATACGATGAGAATCACGATTGTGGAAGCCCTTAGACAAAAGGCGCAAGCGGAACGGGTGACGAGGAAAAGACCCAGCCAAACAAGAATCTACAGATACCTCGACCATACAGCTACCCTAAAACTGCAACACCTGGCAACAAGCAACATCTCATGGGTGATGAAAGCGCGGCTTGATCCGGTATCACATGTCTTGTCCACTTCGTAATACCGGAGAAAATGAGGATATGACTCACTTTTTGGGAAGATGTAGTAGTAGTAGTAGTAGTTTTTATTTTTGTAACGAAAATAAATTAAAATTATATGAACAATGGTAGGATGTACAAAATAAAAAATAAGAACTAAATGCATTAAGTTATGGCGACTTGGTTTAAAAAACCGTGTGTGTTGTACACCTCGCACCCTCCACACGAAGCCTAATACACCGCTTCCAAACTTTTTGGGTTTGAGTGAGTGCTAACATGAATTTCATCATATATAAAGAATTTACAGCATAAAAATTTTACATCTTCCTGGTTTAGATACAATTTCCAAAAATTGAAAGCCGGAGTTCTCGTAGAATGGGGCAAGTTCCCATGAAATGAATGATATTTTCAAGCTCACTCTAAGTTGCACAGAGGGCAGTTTGTTTCACTCCTTGTTACATTTGGTATGAAATTCAATTTCATCATATTTTTACTATTTTTTTACACTAAACTACAAAAAAATGGGTGCAAATTCGATTTTTCACATTTCTAAGTGGGCCGCCATTTTGTCAAAAAAAAAACGCAAAAGTTCTCTGATTTTACTACAAGCCAGATTGGTTCCAATTCTGCTGTCGATTTAACTGTGTGTTCAGCCAAATCGGTTTCCAAGAGAACTGGCGGAAATCTAAGTCGCCAGCACCATGCCTTTTTTTTTAAAGTGTCCAACTCTTGACGGATTGCCATCATCTATGGACAGCCCCTATATCGCGGCGAAAAAATTCTTTCCTCCATATTTTGCTTTTTGCATGTAGTCGAAATGCAGATTAAAAAAATAGAGATGCAGAGGATAGTCCTTTTCGTCTCCAAATAGAACATTTTGTTCAAAAGGTCCAAAAACTGTGAGCAGAATGAGAATTTGGCCTTAAGAAAGTACCTTTGAAGAGTCTCTACCTCATCGTATCGCCGTATCCCCCATACTTGTGCACCATAACACATTATTGCTCTCAGTGCGGCATTAAACAATTTGTGATTTTGTGCTAGCTGGAACGTCCTTTTTGCCTAGTATCGATTTCCAAGTACTATTAATAGCTACTTTGGAGTCTTTTAGCTTTTCTCCCAGGTGAAAGTTAAATTGAGCATTGTGATGAATCCAGACTCCTAAATATTTGTACGACTTCACAACCTCCAAGTCAGTCTCACCCAGTTTCCATTTTTCAGCAGATGCGAGCCTTCTCCAATATTTTTTAAAAATTAGCACCTTTGACTTTTCGCAATTAATCGTTAGACCCCAAACATTGCAGTACTCTTGTAGAACGTTGATAGTGTCTTGCATAGCTTTTGGTGATTCGGCAAAAACCACTATATCGTCTGCGTATAACAATGTTTTAATCCCAGACCGCTTATTGTGATTCCTTTTGGAAGAAATTCCACTAAATCATTTAAAAATATTGAAAAGAGGATAGGGCTCAGTAGGCATCCTTGCTTAACTCCAGACTCAGTAGGAAACCACTCAGAAAGCCTTGCACCGTCCCACACTGCTGCTTCATTGTTTTCATACATACTTTGCAAGGTTTTTATAAATTTTGTGGAAATTCTGATATTGCTCAGCTTATACATTAGAGTCCTTCTATCAAGTGAGTCAAAGGCAGCCTTAAAATCCACGAAGAAGGCATACAGTTTTTTGTTGTTGTTCAGGTAGGTTCGCGCAATGGTATTCAGACAGAAAACATTATCTACAGTGGAATAACCTTTTCGAAATCCAGACTGAAACTCTGTTAAAACATCGACTGTATTAAGCCATCTACCTAGACGTTCGAGAAGAACTGCAGAGAATACTTTAGCTATTGCGTTCTGGAAGGTAATTCCCCTGTAGTTACTGGTTACTTCTGGATCGCCTTTCTTGAAAATTGGGAAAATTATGGCTTTCTGGAAACTATTTGGGGCTTTCCAGGTTTGCAGTATATTGTTGTACGCTTCTGCTAGTCTTTGTAGGAATGAAGGTGACGAAAATTTTATAAATTCAGCCGGTATGCGATCAGGTCCAGGTGCTTTATAATCTTTTAAATTAGCGACAATACCAGAAATTTCTTGTGCTGTTATTATTCCATCTAGTGCTTCATTTACTATGCTTGGCATATTGCAAGGGCTGCTTCGAGCTAAATTTAAGTAGGCTGCCAAAATAGTTGGCCAACTGCGCGGCGGCCACTCCTATGCCTTTTACGAAAGATATTCCATTTAACCTTCTAATGGTGCTCCAGTACGTCTTGCTGTCACGTATATCTTCTAGAGATGCGGCTAGCTTTGCATAGAACAGTTTTTTTGATTCTTGACAAATGAATTTGTACGTATTGTTTGCTTGCTGATACTGACCGGCTTCTTCCGAGTTTCCTCTCTTGGCGATTCTAAGCAATTTAAACGATGTATCCTCGCCAGTTTGCATCTGTTGTTGTACCACTCCTGCTTATAGGGAGTTCCAGCACTTCTCATTTGGGTTATTGCTGAATTTGCGATGCAGCTTGTGAGGTGGTTTATTTCTTCAATATTGGAGTCCTCTTGGTTCCATGTTGCGGCGCAAATCATGTTGTCTAAGTTTCTCCTGTACGCCTTTGCATGTCTGTGAGTCCATTTTAACTTCGGCAGTAGGCTTAAGTGTTCAGTAAAAGTTGGTTGGCCGATGCATAGGGACGCTTCCAAGGGCATATGATCCGAGAATATCATTTCCTTTATTTTTAAATCTTCAACCATCTCCAACCACGAGCCTCTCACCAAGCAAAAATCTATTGTTGATCGTGCAGTGCCTCGCATAAATGTATGATCTCCAATGGCATCGCTAGTAGATCGTCCATTAACCAAAGTGAAGCCAAAATTTTCTGCCAGATCAATAAACCTGCGGCCATTAGAGTCTAAAACCTTATCTCTCGTTTCTCTTTTTTCCAGTAGCTTGGTTTGTACGACCTGCGGATTAAATCCACATATTTGCGTTTCTCCGATCCTCGCATTGCAGTCACCAATAATCATCAAGTTATCCTTGCACTCCTCATTATTTAGTATGTCATACAATTTGGATATGTCTGCATCCCACCTATTACAGTTGAGGTAAACGGGAAGCACAAAGTGGTCCGTCGCGCCTGCGCTGATCTTGAAAGGAGTTATATGACAAAATACTAATTCGTTCTATTTTAGGATGATTAGCGGTTGCTGGGTAAGGGTTATCTAGCTGAACAGAATCAATTAAATCTGAGTTATTTTGCGAATCATTTGAAGTGGCCTTATATTCTAAATGGTTAAAACTATAACTTGCTTTATTCCTTGCATGACGAAATTTAATTAGTTTTTTGTTGTCAATCTTTTGGGAAGATGTCCTAGCCTTAAAGATCACAGATGGGTGACCCTGGGTAAACCGTATTTAGCGAATGAGGAACTACATGACATCCTAGACGATAGACACAACGATAACTGGGAGGAACTGGTACTCTTCATAAAAAACTTTGCTTTATAGAAAAGATATTTTGAAAATACTATAGGGTACAGCTATGACAACGAGAAAATAAAAAAACAACTGTTAACCGCAAGCGCATTAGTCAAAGCCCGTACTGCTACACGTCTAATACAAAGTTCTATCGACTCAGCTCGTCATGCTGATCAAGAATATATGGGGCGTTCCAGCAAAAAGAAATAATTTCTGAGATGAAGTCCCTCATGAAACGTCGTCCGATCAACCTGATGCCTCCTTTGTTGTGTTGTGTGCCTCTGTTTAAAGCAGGGGCCGGCAGCTTCCTATCTGGCGTGTATAGGAAAATTCTCAAAGCAGCGCTGCTCAAACACGCATAGTATAAGCTGTACAAGCGCCGCTGCGTTGCTTGCTTTCCTACGCCGCGACGCAGTCGTTGCTACTGAAATTTGAAATAAACTTGATCAGCGTTCAGACAATAAGAGTCTACATATAAAATTTGGTGGCTCTAGCTCTTCTAGTCTCCGAGATTCATACTGACAGACGGACATGGCTATATCGAATCGGCTGCTGATGTTAATCAAGAATATATATACTTTACGATGTTGGAGATGCTTTCAACTGCCTGTTAGATACATTTGCACTACTTGAGTATTACCCTTTTTACTCTACGAGTAACGGGTCTAAAAACATTTTTCTTGGTAAGTCCTTTGCTTTGTAAGACCATTTTACTCTAGGAGTATCAGGAATCTATGTGCGCCGCTACTTTTGTGTTGAGCCAACGACGGTTTGTATGAAATGATTGAGTGCCAACTTTGTTAGGCACCCAGTGGGACTTGACTACATGCCAGAAGCCCATCCCGTATACAACTTTTGCCATTAGGAAGCAATCTTCCTTTCGCTTTTGTATAGGGGCGAAACGCAGCACTGTTCTATTAGAAGTATGCATGGGTTGTTGTGGTTGGTTATACTTCGTTAAAACACTCGGCTCTCTCTGCTCCATGCTGGATGCGTGCCATTAGAAGGGACGATTGCATGCTATGCTGATTTTAGGCCTACCAACATACGGCAAAAAGAACATGTTTGGAAAAAGCGAACGGTCGTCTATCGTTCGGGCCTCATTTCGCATATTGGTTTCCAATAGCACTGGTGCTGCATGCGTGCCATTAGAAGGGACGTTTGCATATTGTGCTGACTTCTTCGCTTCTAACCTTCTACCAAAAGAAACGTGCATCAGTTTTACAGACAAATTTGGTAGTGCATTCTTCCTAGTAAAAAGAAGTGTGCCAGATGTATTCTTTTTGGAACCAAATTCCGCAAAATCCGACTGGGCAGACATTTCCCACGCACAGCACACTTATGTAAAATCAAAACTCCACATTGAAATTTCCCTTCAAATTTCCCTGACATTCATTTATTTGGCCGTTACTAATCTTGTTGTTCTATGGCTTTGGTTGAAACCGAGTGGATTTAATTCGTCAAAATGTGACGACCTAATCTAGTAACCCCATGGACCCTTTTCATGGATATTTGTCAATTTTAAATTATTAATACCAACGTTTATGTGGAAACCAACTCAGAATTCGAAACAGGTTCTTGTAAGATACTCTATCAAGTTCAATACATTTTTCAAAATATATGTGACGAAAGAGTTAACTTTTTTATTTGATGTTCCGAGGCGTGATCGATCCCAGGGCCACTCGCACTGTAGGCACATTTTGTGCCGCACATACACTACCCGCTGCAGCACAACCGGCCAATCAGACCTGGTAACACTTAAAGTTGCTAATGCTAAAGTTATAAGTAACGACCTGGGAGCTACACAGAACAAAAGGTGAAAAAAATATCCATTTGGACTGGATATTTTTTTAATATCCTTTTATCATCTAACGGAGCTAAAAAATCATCCAAGGGATGATCATTTTTCATATCCTTTGGATGATTTTTCAGTTCCATTGGATGATAAAATGATATTAATGGCATATCCCGTCCAAATGGATGCGGGAAATCATCCAAAGGATATTTTTGCATATCCTTTATTTCTCTGTGAATATATGTAAAGAATTTTTTCTGCCTACGGGTAATAAATGAACTTTTAAGTGTTTAGGCGCATATTTCGAGTTAGAGCATAGTAGCCGTCACGATCGAGATTTCCAGCCATTTCTTACCGTTCCCCAATACTCCGACCACTCCCACTTCCCCAAAATTGCATTTCCCACCAAGTTACCGATATCGCGGCTCTAAAACATTCGCGTCATTTTTTACCCCAAAAAACGAAAAAAAATCTGCAAAAACACTTATAAAACTTGACAAGCGTGCAGCGGACAAGTTTTACGAGGAACTCTCAACTCGTTTGGCTCGTCACAAAATTTACAACGAGTTACACAGCTGCCACGCCCCACCGCGACCTCATTCCCCTAAGCCACCCCCTCGCCGACATCACATGTCTCTTCTCTAGTCGCCCAACAAACATTTACAATTTATTGCACATTTGCCTACAAAATATCACCCAATTCCCGGGCTCAAGTGAGCACATTTAATGGAGTATGCAGATGGAGGCGATCCAGGTCCCGCTGTTGGGGGCGCAATGGGCGTGACATTACAGCATGTTCCATTGCACATTTGATGAATTTATTGCAGTTTAGAATTTTTTGCACATTGTGCAGCAGTTTGCAAAATAGAGAGGAGAAAAAATTGTCGCCATGTTGACTAAAAAAAGGACAAACTGAAGGGGTGACTGTGCTTTTTTGGGAGGTTACATTCTTACATACAGCCTGCACTCTGGTGTAGATGAAACTGTCAAACTGAATGTTTAGAAACTTATTTATAGTTTGGCTTGTGTGATAAGCGTGCCATGAAATGAAGTTTTTTTTTTGGGTGGAGGGTGCTGTTGGTCCAAGATGATAAAGAATAGTTTAGGAAATATCATTTGATGGCTGAGCGAGCGTGGTTATAATTTAAAGTTTTGTAAAATATGGGTGACTTAAAAATTGAGTGGGATGAAAAAATTAGGCAAGGCAAAACAAAAGTTGTATGGACTTTAAATTAAACTAGGCTCGCCCTGTGGTCGAAATTCGACCATCGAACAAATTAACACTTAACATATAACGATTAAAGTGCATTTAAATTCTAAAATAATATGTCAAAAAAATCTTAAATTTGCATAGTTTTTGGTCCAAAAATAATTGAAGCTGAATCGGTTTGAAGCCCAGGAAAACCTGATTAACTTAGATTCCAATTTTGAACAGTCAGCCAACATTTGGTTAACATACTTGGCATAGTTAGTTCTTTTTAAAAAGCTACCCAAAAGCTATAAACACCGTTTCTTCCTTTCCTTGATAGTTTGTTAAAGTTTTGGTAAAGAGTAAGTCTTAAAACAATTTTCAATGTATTTCTGGGAAATGTTGCTTGGGGATGGCTCCAAAGAAAGTGTGAAGAGACAAAATATATTCTTTTATATTTTGACGGGACTTTGTAGCGCAGTGATAGTGCCTGACCCTACACAGGCAATAAATCCATAGATTCGATGTATTTCCGATTCGTTGTAATACCGATTCAATCTTAAGATCACAGCACAGTATATCCCAATACAATTTTTTTTGCTCTTTATACTCATTCCAACATTACTATGCCAGAAGGGAAGACGAACATATCAATAGGATAAGCAATATAACAAATTTTTTAACAATATTAATTATTGTTCACGCTCCGAAATACATTTTATTGGCAGCACTTGCCTCGCACAAAAATTTCTTGTCAATTGGATTTCAGTTGGACCAGCAACTGTAAATCTGCTTAAAACAAAAACAAAATATGTGTAGAAGCTTTTTTTCCCGTTGATCGTTTCTTCACAGGGAGAGCGTACTGAGAGCCACTCTCTCTGTTAACAAATGTCTAATTACAACTGAGTACAGCTCACAGAGAGTGTTGGCCTGTTGAAACAAAAACAATTCGTTGGTCTGCTCAGATATCTGCGTGAAGTGTGTGTGTGTATTGGTACAACTTTTAATTCGTTATAAAACAATAAATAATTGCAGTTAATTTCTCTTTGTAGCATTTCCTGGTTTGGACGAAATCACATCCTTTTCATTAGTTCAGCTCATGATCCGGCCCAGTTTGCACTGTGCAGCGTCGCGACGCGTCAGTCGGCCGTACTCGAGGCCGATTATATTTCAACACATACATACTACCTGCTACTTCTATCAAGCTATTCCCTTAAAGAGTTGAACAGTGTGCCCTGCGGTTACTGTCAGAATCAGATTTGTTGCTTACCTTTCCTAGTTTAAATTTTTGTCATTCATATCCCAGCAGTTGGGTCAGTAACAACACAAGTTTGCTCCTAATTTTATTTATTTTATTTTTTATTTTTATATAATACTGAATATAAAACTGAAATGCCGATAACCAAGATGGGGGTTCATCACTACCATTACGTCCAGCTCCGCCAACAAGTCTAAGCGGTGGTGTATAGGCATACCCATTTCAGCTGACATATTAAGCGGAGGCACATATGGCTCAGCTAAGAGTTCTTCCTCCGATGAGGACAATTCTGCAATGGCCTCTAGAATCTGCATAATAGAATTGGACATAGAATTGCGTTTCGACATATAAAAAAATCTCTCCTCGGCTGGATGAGCCAGTGTAGCCTTCGCTAAGCTGAGTCATGTTGGTATTTGTACCTCGAGCGATGTTGGTCCGGCCGAAAAGGTAGAAACTTTCTCCACGACAAATAAAAGTGCAAATTCTATACGATTCCTCCAGCAATAGGTTTATATATCGCTTTGTCCAGGGAAATTCCTTTAAGTTATTCTCGCCTAGACTTAGCCCGGCTAAAAAGGCTGCTATGACTAGAAGCGCCTGTAAGAGGCAAATACTGGGCTTAGAGGTACTCTTTAGAAATTGATCATCACTGATCATCACTACCATTATCTGCCTCTTACAGGCGATTCTAGGCATAGCAGCCTTTTTAGCCGGGTTAAGTCTAGTCTTTCCCTGGACAAAGCGATCTAAAAACCTATTGCCTACTCCCACCCTGCGGGCATTTATGCCAACTCTGCCCTCGCTCAAACGTTTAAGGAGCTTTGGCACCAACGGCTTGGCTTTTTTTCCCCATATTTTCCAATTGCTTTTTTAATAATTTCGATGATCCCCAACTACGCATCCATCTGGCTCAATTCTATGACGATCAGGCCATGTTTACGTTATCGGTGCCTGAGGAATTGGAACTCGTTTATGCCTTGAAGTTGTATAATCGTAATTAACAGTGCCACAAATCCTCTTTTCCCTGCTGTCTAAGTTACAATTTAGTGGGCCAAATATAGTAAAAGCATTGAGCCAATTACCAGAAATGGAAACGAATCGTCTTAACGCTTCGTTGGATCTGCAATGGTTTACTGGAGACTTATTTGTTAAAACATATCGCTCACTTACTTTTAACACTGCCATAACTCAAAATAATCCATTTTGTGAAAATTAGTTTTGAGTCAATCTCGTAAAAAAATATATTTAATTGCCCATTAATGAAATTCGAAATAAATTCTGAAGGGTTATTAAACAAATCGTCTGCAGCACATCTAAGATATTTCAATTTTGCTGGAACATGAAACTAACAGAAGTTCGGTAAGATACTTAGTAATTGTTTTGCGGGACTTGGCTTAAAATTTCAGAAAGATCGGATAAAATGGAGACTCGAAAACGCAAAATAGCTGAGGGTGACTCAGACAAAATTCCACCACCATCGCAAACGGAAATGCGTCATGTTATTCTCTACGGTTTTCGGCGTAAATTAAAATCAGTACAAATATTCGATTAATGCCAAATTGCATATGGGACGATTGGACCACCTGTAAAAACTGTTTCCAAGTGGTTCAATAGATTCCAGAAGAGATATTTTTTTGTAGGTCGACCAAAATCTTCGAGCGACGAGATAAACGCGGCCAGAGTTTAAGCTTAACTAGACGAAGACTCTCGATCAAAACAGGAATTGATTGCTAATGAACTGGACTTAAAAAATCCGTACAAAATCTACCGAAGTCTACCCGCTTTTTCGTGAAATGTGAACGGCAATGTCATTTCATGAACGAAAGTTTAAGACCCGTGTTCAAATTTCATTTACGTTTAGGTGTTGCGCTAATACCATTTTGGGACTAACTTAGGAACAATTTGGGGGCATTTTACAAACTTTCTTTTAGAAACATTTCGGTAACGTCTTAATACCACTTGATGCTCTTTATGGCATCATTTTGAGAATAATTTTGAAACATCTCGCTCTTATTTTGGGAACATCGCGGTCACATTTTGGTAACACATTGGGATCAATTTTCGAACAATTTTGCTACATTTTTTTTAATCTTTTGGTTAGATTTACAATGTGACTGATTTTAAGACATTTAAGCTAGCAAGTTTAAGCCGGCTAGAGGTCTTGTGTGTCTGCTCTCCGATATGTCTTCGGCTTCTGTTCGATTCTTTCACTTCTCGTCAAATTCATCCCTGCTTTGACGTCGACATCAGCAGAACCGAATCCTGTGTGTATTGTTTTTGGAATTTTGCCTACGCCCACTGAAAAAGAGGGGGGAAGAAGTTTGCATACCCTATAAATTTGAGCGAGAATTTAACCTTTGTTTTTTACGAAAATATGGAAAAGACTTCCACATGTTTATTATTTTTATACCATAAACTATATTCTTATACCCTGTTCCCATTGAAAATGGGAAAAGGGGGATCATGAAGTTGTGCAAAAGTATGTAACAGATAGAAAGAAGCATTTGCGACCCTATAAAGTATATATATTCTTGATCAGCATCAACAGCCGAGTCGATAGAGCTATGTCTGTATGTCCGTCTGTTTGCCTGTCTATCCGTATGAACAAACAGATCTTAGAGATGGTAAAAGAAAGAAATTCAGCATGTAAAGGACAAAAACTTTTTTTACTCGCAGGCAGATCAAGTTTGTTTTCAATTTTTGACACGCCCCCTACCGCCCCCCCCCCACAAATCAGAAAAAAACGTTATATCTCCCACAGTTTAAACTATTATGGGCAGCACCGGTCGCAACGGTAATGGGCAGCACTTCACAGGGACAGAGTATATCTTAATAGGGCTTGACCAACTTTCTTTCTTGTTTTTTATGTTTAACTTTGAAAATGAGTTTGGAGCTAATCGCTAGGAAGTAAAATTCAACACATGCAACCTTGACCTCCCGATTTCCCCCAAGGTGGGTGAACTTTCCGGAAGATTGGTAAGCAGTCATTGTTGAATTTCCATACATGTAGACCATTGAAATTGACTTTGAACCTGATCGGATGAAAAACAAAAAAGTTGCATTCAACAATTCTTCGACCATTTTCCGACTTTGGAGGTAGATTTTCCAAAATTTGAAAGTGATGTTGTTTATATTTTTTTATCAGTAAATATGAAAATAAGTTTGAACCTAATCGCTGGGAACTAAACTTTCGCCCATTCTACCACCCAATTTCCACCCAGGGCACACTGGGCAAAACATCCGATTAAGCGGAAGAAAATACAAATTAAAAAAAATGAAAACCCGAAAATTTCTTATTTGCAATCGATTACCAACAGACTATTTAGCCTGTCGATACTTTTAATTTATTTTTGTGGTTTTTATTCGCTCAGCTGTGAGCTATCAAACATAACATGTTTTGCAGCAGCAGAAGAAAACTGTTTTCCCGCTTTTTCTCCTTTAATTACAATTTTTTTTAATATTTTAATTAATAAAATAGAAGATTTTATCCGAAAAAGTTAAAACTTACTCAAAATATTCCTTATTTAATTATCGTTCAGAGAAAAACACCGCTACCAAAGACTTTATTATTTTAGGAGATATTTATTTTCTTCCGCTATATAAGCCATTTCGCCCACTGTGCAGGGGGTGAATTTCCCGGAAGACAGGTATGCAGTGATTGTCGAATTTTCATATAGATCTCTCAAAATGAGTTTGAACCTAATCGGATAATTAGTACTTACTTTCAGCATAAGATGAAACTACTGTGAAAAATGCAGCTTTCTATCTCTCATCAGTCAGTCTGTAAGTAAGTAAGTCAATTAGTTAGGTTGAACAGTTTTATATTTATAGAAATTAAAAAGATTTTGCCTAAGTTAATCTGTATTTTATTATATAATAAAAAAATTTTTTTAAATGTTTTTAAATGTTAGGTCTTTCCACTTCCTTATAGAAACTGTTGTCAAAAATAATTTAGTTAATTACAAATTTCCTCAATATCATTTTCCCCTCTACCTTATCACTATCAAATCTTGTTTAAAACACAAAACTTGACTCGAACTGCAAATTCATTTCCAGTGCTGCACTTACCCCCACTGGACTCTACTCAGACTCCCACGGAGGTCTGATGAATTTGCCAGCTTTAATCAGTGGAGCCTGCAGCCAAAGAGAAGAGCTCGCCCATTAAAAGCGAAACAAAAACAAAGGGCAAAGGGTCTAGGGGGGAAGGCAATGGGCATATTCGTATCTATGTATATCTGCAGCTGTCTAACTGTTTGAGTGTGTGTGTGAGTTCTGTGGCGGTAAATCTTTATAAGCGCGAATAATTGGTTTCCTCATTTAATGCGAATGGGGCGCCCGAGCAGGAACCCCAGCATCATCATCAGATTCAGCCGGCCTCCACAGTGCAATCGCCATAGAAAATGCCTCACAATAAACATTTCTTTTTGCAGTTTTTTGTATTTGCCAGGAGGCGGCTGTCAGAACAAACAGCAGGAGTCATAATATTGCAACAGCATCGAGTTCGAGTTCGAGATTGGGCTTGGGCCTGGTGGAGATGCGAAAAGAAATTGCTGGAAAAAATTAATTGCATTTTCATTATGTTGACTGGCAGAGTCAAAGGGGAGCAGCGCACACAGACAGACAGAACGAAGCAGACAGACAAATGACATGGATATAGGCGCTAGAGCAGCGGCAAGAGTTGGTGGGGTCATGATGAAGCTAAACTGTCATTAAGTCTCAGATTTGGTTTATGGGAATGGCTAAATAAAAGTGGACATTTGAAGCTGAATTAGATGAGATGTTATGAAAATGCTTAGATTAGAAGGAATGGATCAGGGCGAGACAACGCTGACCACGGACCTTAAATAAGTATAATTAAATTCGTTCACTTTTTATGAAACCGAATGTGATGCAGAAAACCTGATATAAGATTTGGAATCAGGTCAACCCAAAACTACTTGGAAATGAAAACCAATAAAACTAAGAAAGTAACAATTACACAAGACTGCGATTTTTGATTTTTTGCAATTTATGAAACAAGAGGAAGTGGTTCTATTTTACCATCACTTCAGCATGTTTAGTAATTTAGACTTTATTTAGTTAAAAATTCCCATTTTTACCAATTTTAGGTTTAATTTGTGGAAAAACAGACATATTTTATTGATCGTGAGGACTATTTATGAACGTTTTTCATTTTTCCAAAAACTCAAACATATTTAGTTTTGTTACAGTTCATTTCTTAAAACATTTAAAACTGTTAATGCAATGTTGGAAAAACCTCAATTTTGTTCCTTTTTGATTCTTAAACATTTTTCATTTTATATCGATCACTTTTCCCCCTTTCGACCGCAATTTCCTGTTGTCAAAAAAACCTTATTGCCATATTTTCAAATATGAAAATAGCCATCTCTGGCTAGACGACACAAAAGCCTATGCCTTCATTTCGTATCCTGCCTTTGGCATAACTTGTCATTTGTCTCGAACACCCTCTAGACTAGGGAAAAATCACATCGCAAATTTCGCTAAAATTACCTTTCATTTTGTCATCAAAAACCACTTGAATGGCGCTCACCAAGTAGAAGGAAGTCGGGTTGGGGCTGAGTGGACGTCCTGTCGTTAGGGGAGTCCAAGGACCAAGCCACAGCAATTACAGTACGGTAATGTCCAAGGAGCACAGTGTCTTCATTTTCGGCTTAAAGCTTTTTAGCCTTGGCATCCGGTTTTGTTGCCTTTTGGCTCTGTATTTTTGGCTTTTGCTGTTTAACGCCCTTTTGAAACCGAAAGCGCATTGGGAAAATGCCAAAATACAAAAAGAAGAAAAAAACGAAAAGAAGCGTTAAATTAAAACGTAAATACCACTTAGCCGGGCTATAAAGCAAGTGGCTAGCCTTGGTTCCGTGTTGTAGCCTCGGGTACCTGTAATCACTGGGTAATTAAGCAAAGGAGCGAAAAGTGAGCAGAGACACCTTGAAATTGCTTAATTTGAGGAAGCTAATTTAATGACTCCGAAAGCTAAGCAGAGGGAGACTCCTTAAATGCAACCAAATCGAGAGGTAGGACAAGCTTCAAAAATATGTACTGGTATAGAATGATACTGCTAAATCGGGATAAAAATATTAATTAAATATTAAAAAATAGCCGGAAAATTCTTTCCTCGCGCTTAAAAGAATGTTCAATAACACAGTTCAACAAATATTGGGCACATGCGGGCCGGAGAATAAAATTGGCACTACTCGACAGAGGTTTTCAAGCTGAGCACAAGTCAATTTTCAAATTTTCTCTGGCAAAATGAAAAAAAAACCCTTTGAGGTGAGTCGTTCGGCTTTTTGCTCATCTACTGACTATTAATGTGCGAGCGCTCAGTCGGATCGCTGTCTATAAATTGTTATTGAAAGAGCAAAACAAGCAACGCTCAACTGAGAACAGTCAACTGAAAACAAAAACAAAGAGAAACGAAGTGTTCTGCTCAGAGCGAGAGCAAGCGTGCATGAAATTTTCGGTTTTTTTATTGAGCAGACCGCAAAGGCAAAAATGTTCAATTGTTATTTACGAGCTCTGGTTTTAAGCAAACAAACGAACCTGATTATGTGTCAGTGGGCTCTGTTAAAAAATAAGTTTCTGATTGTTTTATAATAATAATAAATATACCGCAAGTATGCTATAACGCAACGGACTCCTTTTGTTACGTTTGTGCAAGATACTCACCAAAAATAAAATTGTTTTTAAAAAACACTTGCTAAAAAGAAACGAATCGGCAAGATGTAGTATTAACGCAACGTGGAAAACCCTTTTAATGAAAAATGACATAAGTTTGACAGCAAAATGGAAACTGTATTTGGCTGTATGTAGATCGATCCAAAGCTACGCAGCACAAGTCTGGGGTCACGGAATGGCCATATGTACACACTTGAACTACACCTGAAATAAATACAGAAAACACTATTTGACTATGACGAAAACAGACTACCGAATAAGTTGGCTAAAAACACAATAAACTATAATATATACTGGAGTAAAATTATAAACACGTTAGGAGAACAATTTAGTATATCTTTCAACGATATTACCAATAAGGAAATCTGGGGGATAAAGACGGTCAACTTACTTCGCCAAATGGAAGAGTTGAATACACAAAAAATGTACGAAAAATGTATGAACTCCTCCAGAATAAATAAAAGTCCCGACTATAGCATAGGAAGAAGTTATTTTAATGACAATTATAATAGTACTAAGATAATGTGGATTTTCAAATCGAGGTGCAGTCTTATAAACCTAAATGGACTTCACAAACGAAATTGTTCCATTTGTAACATGAATAAAGTAGAGAGTATTTCTCATTTTATAGGAAAATGCCCAATTGATAAACGAATCCGACATAGATGTTTCGGAGTAGATGATGAAAATTGGAAAAACTTAGTTTTGTTTGTTACTGATGCTCTTAAATATAAAAATTTAATTATAATAAAATTTATGTAATCAACTCAAATCCCGACAGACGGCCAAGCAGGTCAATGTCGTAATCTTTTGTTCAGTGTTTCTTTTGTATTTTATTGTAATTTAGAGATAAGAAATATTATAATGAATGAATAAAAGAATAATCTATCTTAATATCTTCTGTAAGTCCTCAGTTTGATTCATCAATTTGCGTATTTGCGGACCTACGAAAAACCCCTCTTTAATTTTCGCATTGTTGAGTCAAGGAAAGATATGTTTTAGATACTCAATGGCCCGTCCATCCCTAGGCAGAGCTTTGACAAAGTTCTTTATCACTCCAAGTTTGATATGAAGAGGTGTTAGATAGATTTTTCCTGACTTGGGCTAGTTTCTGTTTCCCAGAAGCGAAATCTCTACGGGGAGTCCAATTCTTTTTTATATCATGGTCCTTGCGATCACGACTGTCCCATTGGCAAAGAAAGCATCCGTACTTTATAAATCGTAGTTGCATGCCCATGACCAAGGATAAAATTTTCAGATCAGCACAAATGAGTCGATGTTTTCCAATACGCGAGTTTCTTCAAATTGGTTGAGTATGCAATGGGTGTTGATTGAAGGGTATTCCCAATATGTAGGAGCACCGCTTTTAAGCTATTGCAAGATGAATCAATAAAAGGCGTCACTGTTTTGAATCATGCGTTATACCCATTGTGTCCATCAAACCATCAATATTAAAGCAGTAGCACCACTTTTGTTCTTGTTAAAAAAAATCATGGAACTTTTGGTCTCGACGGCGATGAACAGTGATGCGGACATCCGCTTGCAAACAATTCCTGTCTCTTTATCTTGACCCCAGTAATTCTGACTTGGATTTAGCTAAATTCAGGTCTCTTATCAAATCGATAAACTGTGCTTGACTAATGGATAAAGATTGAATCTTTGGTATTGGTTTCACATCATCATCACTGATTTCTTTCCCAAGAATTTCCTCATCGTTTGAGGGATCAAAAATTTAAGAGCTTCAGTTTCCATTACCTTGACAAGATGATGAAGATGATGATGATGGCAGATCCACATACGATACGGTGTGAAATTTAATGTGGTTTTTGATTCTTCTCAAAAAACCCGATACTTTACATAAGCAAAAGAATCAATCTGTTAAATGATCACTCTGCTCTCTCCAACGTGCTGGGACAATAAAGGCCATCCTTATCTTCTTTTCTTTAATGAAGACCTTACGTTTTCGGCGGCACATAGTACAAATTGAATGTGGTGACCACGATTTGTCCAAATTGACCATTTGCCTAATGGTCACTTGCTGACTCTTTGGTGAGTATCTTGCGCAAGCGTAACCAAAGGAGTCCGGTTCATTATAGCATACCCAGAAATTAATATTCAAAAGAGTCTACTGACACATAATCTGGTTCGTTTGTTTTCTTAAAACATACAAAAAGTAAACTTATTTTTTAATTTATATTCGGTTTTCTGACCATCTACTTGAAATTTTTTTGTTGCCACCCAAAGAGTAAAGATCCCTCTATGCGTCAAAATTTTCATGCGCATTATTCCGATTAAGATGGATATTTAATATATTTTAGAAAGTTGCCTTTTTACGCACTTTTAACAACTTAGACCATTGATTTCTTTAAAGCTTGACGTCCCAGAGAAATTTTGAAAATTGACTTGTGCTCAGCTTGAAAACCTCGTGCCTCATGTGCCCCGGCCCTCATGTGCCCAATATATGTTGAACTGTGTAATTTATTTCGAAGTGATCATCCAAATTTCTGATTAAATTTAACTTTTATGTTTGTGAACAAAAGGAAAATTGTGACCGTATAATAACCATGTATTCTGTAAGATAAATAAAAAGATATTGACAATAGATCAGCGATTTCTTCTCAATTCACATCGAAAACATTTATAGTTTATTAGTTTATGCCATTTTATAAAATTCAAATTTTGTTTACAAATTTCTCCTAACATGTAGAAAGTGCAGTGGAACCGTGAAGGATATTTACCATTTAAAAAAAATGAGTGCTTACTTCATCATATCTCTAAAGTAAATACCTTAAGACAAACATGAGCTTTGAAAAATAAACTTTGCCCACCTTATCGATATTGTGGCTTATAAAATTGATCAATAAAATAAATGAAGTAAAAAAGTAAAAAAAATTTCCTTATCTTGAAACGTACCGGCAAAAAAAAAAAATACAAAAAATGATATCATAGGCAGGTCTAACCTAAATCGCTGAAAATCGATAAGAATTACAGTAAAGATCACATGTTTGTTTAAATAGTGTAAGGTGAAGAATCTATGAGATCAGCTAGTGAAATAAATAGTAATAACTAGGTGAGACTTAAAACTGGTTCACTCATGCAGATGACCAAAGCAATGATGTGCCAAAATTAATATATAATTTAAAACGATTTAAAACTAGACAAAATAATACAGAAAGTTTTTATCAGTTGTTTGAAAACAAGATTGTACATAAATAATTTCGATTGGGCTCATGTATATTGCCCTATGGTGCGCCCTATAAATCATTGACCTTATTTTAATTATTTTACTTTATATTCAACAACTAAGTATCATTATGAACCAACATGATGATGACCGAATTGCTAATTTTTTACAAAATTTACATAATTGTTAATTTTTATATAAAATTGTCACATGATTGGTACGGACTCTAGATGATTTTTGGGAACTGGTCCATCATGTCGGTATTGTTATTGAGCGCGTTCACCAGCACACCAACCATCTAACATAAATCATCAATCAAAAAAAGTGTTTGGCTGCTGGTGAATGGTTTTTGATAGAATTTGCAACCAACAAAATTATCGATATTTTTTATTGGCGGAAGTATTGAATTTTGACAGGAAATAAAAAAAATTAAATTATATCAAGTACAATCCGTTAAGTTGGCGAAATTTCGACCTCTTCGGTGGCGACTTGACGGTCCCTGGATGTCGCACATTGGCCATTGGTGCGCGAAGAGGAGAACGCCTTGCTTTCCTTTGAGGAGTTTTATGGGGCCAGGCCTAAAGAACCAAGTGGGGGGCTTCTTGCAGCTCCTGGATTGCCTCGGAGTAAAGCTCTTTCCTAACCGATTTGGATGAGACGCGGAGACCTACAGCAATGTGATATGAGCTGTCAAATGTGTGAGCAGCTGGATTAGGGACATTGTGTAGTAGCCACATCAGCTGCATCAGCATTAGTGCCGTTTTCCTGGAGGTCGTCAACAAGGGCTATTGGCCCTGTGTACGTTTGGAAGATGGTTGTACGTCCGCCATTTGATGTATGTTGTCGCAAGCCCGGCCCGGTACACAACGAACTCGATTATCCGATGGCCAGAGATTTTTGGTATGTCGAAACGGTCACCTACTGATTAGGACTTCTGTTTTGCTAACATCCAAATTTCAACAGCAGTTATTTTGCAATTTTCAATTTTACAATTGGCTCATACCTGGCCACTGCTTTGGTCACTCGGGACATCCTGAAATGATCCTTGGGCCGCGTACCCGGGGCAGCATTTTTTTGAAGAGACGTATTTCCACGCTTTGCTCCTCCGTAACAACCAGCAAGGCTACTTGCAAAACCATAAACATAGACGGTTTCGTACTCATTTTGTTTTATTTTTCACAAAATTAATTGTTTGTTTATCCAGAGTCAGCTGTGTGCTATCGATAACAATCAAAAATCAAATTCATCTAACAAGGAAATACTTTGATGAATTCACATCTAACACAATCGCGAAAATAAGCAATCATGATTGCACATCATGTCCGTTCACCAGCATAATCTAACAAAATTAGTCGATTTTTGGTTATCGATTTATACTGGTGAACGCAACCAATGTTGGTATTTAGTTTGAGATAAAAAATACCAAAAATTACAGCTGTGATCAATTTTAGGCATGTTTTGTAGGTAATCTACATTGTTTTGGATTCTAAATGAAATCGTCGAACTTTGCTATTTTTATTATATTCTGTACCAGAGGTAAAGAGTCAAAAAAAATTTTACGAGTTTAAGTCACGGCAATCACAGTCTGCGTATTTTGCCATTTTCAATTCGTAAAATATTTTTAAATTTTGTAGTCTACATCTTGTAGCCACAGATATAAGTAACATTTTCCATATAATGCAGATGGTGTTTGATGTAAATTCAAGGGTTCACGTTCTGAAATCGCAAAAGTAAGGTAAAAATGGGAGCATAGCTGATAAAGTTTGTGCAAAAGTATGTAACAGCCAGAAGGTAGCTTCTCCGACTTTATAGAGTATATACAGGCCCGTCATTTGGGGAGGGGCACCGGGGTGTTTCCCCCGGGCCCGGACTTCTGAAAGGGGCCCGGAGCCCGGATTTTTGGCGAAAACCCCCGGACCCGGAATCCCCTTTCGACAGGCCTGAGAATATATATTCCTGATCAGCATCAACAGCCCAGTCTTTTTAGACCGTATGTATGTCCGTATGAATGCCAGTTTGTCCGTACTTATGAACAATCAGATCTCAGAGATGGTAAGACATAAAGTTTGACATGTATAGGATAAAAACTTCTATTATTTGCAGGCAGATCAAGTTTAATTTCCCCGCAAATTGCGAAAATCGTCATAACTCCCACAGGTTTATTGATAGAAGGTTACTAGCTTCTGGACATATTTAATTATCATGATTATTCATCGATCCAACAGTTTTTTATTGCTTGAAAGTAAACAATAAAAAGAATTACGAACCTTTCTGGAAACTAAATTGCTGTGACCTTTATCCGTAAGGTTCCATAACAATCGCTTGCACATTTTTGAGCTCATGTTTACAACTTTTGTTGGCCATTCTATTAGCGATATCAAAGTAATTAAAAATTCCCCTGAAAAATGACATTTGTATATCGACAATGTGCGATACCTCTTTCAAAAACTAAACCCCATTCTTTCTTGAGCTATCGATAACCATGCAGAAAAATGCCAATCTAGTATTACTGGCAATTATGTTAAATACAAAAGTCTATATTTGAATACAAATCGGCCAAGCTTTGCAAATCGCTCATGAACTTATATTTTGTGAATTGATTAAGGTTTAAGTCACATTTAAGAGACAAAAGTAAGTACTAAATCATGAACAAATCAAATTCGTATAAATATCCTTTATCTTGCATATATTGTCCCTGGAAATATGGCCAAATTAGCAATTTTCTGCATTTTAATGTCTAGTTTAAAGTTAATCTATTAGAGATATGGAGTTTCTAAAGGCAGATTCGGGTTCAGTGTGAAAAACTTATCTTGAATCAATCATTCTTTTAGCATTTGAGGTCCTTAGCTGAGAATAAATCAATTGTGATATCTTTGTCAAAATTCGTATGCCACCGTTCATTTGGACAATTCGATTAATATTTTCTAACCCAAGCAGCTGATTGTGGACTACTTATGTTTTATTGAAAGCTTTATATGACACCAGGATTCGATACAAATTTAAAAATTTAATGATTTTTTTTTTTAGAAATAATGGTTAATGAAGAAAGTTCTTTTGTCAAAATACAAAAGCTATGATTAAAGGCTCGAGTCAGAAATTTGAAATAGATTGTCTTGAAAAACTGACATCCAGCTATACCACGTGGAACTTTAATAGAAGTAGGTGCGGACAGGGGATGCCGAATATCATATCGATGTATTGAAATATAGATATTTGTCTTCAAAAAGGCGATATATCATTAAAGAATATTTTGCCGAGGTAATATGTCGGAAATCTAGTATTTGCTGGTGAAATTTTTCGGCGTTCCAGTTTTTATACTCTGTACCAGAGGTACACAGAGTATATTAAGTTTGTGAAAAGTGTCCATCTGTCCGTCGTCTGTCGTAGAAAACAGATTCAGATAGTAGAGATGGGTTTGATGTATGGAATATGTTCTTTCTGCAGGCGATCAAGTTTTTTTCATTTGGCCACGCCTCCGCCCCCGCATCTAAAAAACCTCATATCTCCCACAGTTTTATAGAAGAAGGTCAGACTGGATATTTTTTCGGGATTCTTTTCGATCCGTGAAGGAATTTTAAAGATAAGCGATATTCGAGCTATAAGATAAAACAAACAATTATGGGCAGCACCGGTGCAACGGTGATGGGCGTAAGGTACGGTAGTATTCGGCTGGCCGACTATCTTTGGAAATGCTTCTTATTTTTATGTTGGAGCTTGGATGATTTTGTAGATGTTGCCCACAAAATAAATAGTAATCACACCAATTGTCAAATGATGATAGTTTTTGTGAGCAACATCTACAAAATCATCAAATTTTTAAAATAAAAATTTATTTTTATGAAATAAAAACAAATAATTAAACCTATATAATCAAACAAAATTTTGCAACGTACACTGAACCGAACCCTAGACCAAACATTAAATTTTTGCCTAACTGGGTCAAGCCGGACCTCTTTGAAAGGTCGGCTCAAGTAACTTTTGTCCGTTGTTTTATGATTAAGATTAAGTTGTTTATAATACTTAGTTGGAGCAACTTTATTTAAAAATCATATCCAATCTCGGCATATTACGACTTCGCAACGAAAATCAAGCTTAAGTCAAGTTGTGAAATGGCTAGCTTTCCATTTTTAAGTCCAGGCGCTTAAGTAAGAGGTAGAGGTCTTATGAATGATATCTATAATGACACCCATTCGGGTATTGATTAATGTAATTACTCGCTTCCTAAGCTGGACGCTTCCTTCTCTTCAAATATTAAAATTTTTTGTAAAATCTTCCTCAATCAACGATCTAAATTTCCATGAACCAAGCTTCGAACCAAATACTTAGATTTGATAACCTTAATCTTTCCAACCCTAGACTTCCAACGAGTTCGAGTTCCCGGACCAAACCTTCACCAGAATTTCAGAGGTCTTTGATCTCTTGATTTTGAGCTTAGTGAAAAAGAAACGAAATTGAAATTCCTATTTATTCAAAATATCGAAAATTTCGATTTTTTAACAACAAAAGATCAAAATCGAAATGAAATCGAAATTCGAGATCCTCCTTATACCTCCCACGAGAGATGACCTAAGACCAAGTCAAATAAGGCAGAAATAGTTACAGCAAGGAATAAGATGAACAGATTAAAAATATGATGGGCTATAATTGGAATATGGAAATGGTCTGATTTGCATTAAATTTCGCACTTTAGAGACGCCATCATAAGAGTACTCACAACTGCAAAGCCACAAGTGTGTTGTGGTAAGTTTTTATTAAAATTTGTTTAAGCCGAATACAAATTTTCTTCATAGATTTATTAAACCGAAACTTTTACACATTTTTAGAAGCTAAAATCTAAGCTGCTGAATATAGGTACTCTTTGTGGTGTGTGTGAATTTTAACTTCCCTTCTCTATAAGCCCTTATTGTACAAACTATTGAAACGATGTTATTACTTTATTTGGCTCAATATTCAAAAGACATATTTCATACACCCCAACACACCTTATGATCAGCAATGGTAAACAGTTCACCCAACCCGATTTCATCATCGTCATGATCATTTTGATGAATCACTTACGACTTCAACAGATATAGAGATAAATATATTTGCCTAAGATATCAAAATTCCCTTCGTCCATCCGTTTACGGCAAATACTTACCTCTCCATTGCTTAGTTCAGTTTCTTTTGCGCTGTTAACGGGTGTTTGTCGAAAGTAGAATAGAAGAATCTCACACCGGTTCAAATTGGATACATGTGATAAGCCTGCTATTCTACTTGCCAAAGACACACCGAATTATTGAAAAACATACATCCTTTGGGCTTCCATTTTAATCCACTCTAAGTCATTCAGCGCACGCATACATACAATATGTACATTATATATACATATATATATCCCACCATACTGGGAGCACACACTACACGCACTGTACACTTCGGGGTTCAATAACGAAATAATGACATATTTTCATAGATATTGCTTTTTATATGATATGGAGCCTTATCTGGTGAACGTTTTTTTTATTATTTGCTTTACCTTTACCGAGGTGCCAATGTGTGTGTGTGTGAGAGATAGCTGGATTTGGATTGGACATTCTTATCGATACACACCGCTTGTCAACTTACCACTGAGCGAGATATGACGAACTGATGACGAATGTGTGCATGGATAAATACTATTGAAATAGATATGACGAAATGAGATTGGACAAACAGGTTGGTAGCTAGATTTTAGTTGGAAGAGTTAAGGGAACTACCTAAAAAAATGTACCATAACGATAAGAAAGGTCCAAGTATTGGGTATCATGTTATTTGCGGTCGAGACGCAAAGTAAATAAAGAAACAGAAATTGTGTAAAAGGTCGTCGATAAGCGCTGGAATCAGTAAATGACTCTCTATGTACTTAGAGAGTTTCTGTTTGTCAGCGAGTGTGCGAGTGTGTGTGCGAGTGTGTTTGTGTCTATCAATACAGGCTTCTACTGCGGCAACAGGCATATGTCGTAGATAAGATATAGACAGCACCTTTTTTTGGTATTTTGATAAATGCCAATCGTATGAAGAATTCAAGAAGGTAGCAACAGTGTTTAAAGGAATTCGAGTTTCATGGGATAATCAAATATTGTAAAATTTTGGGGAAATTGTCTTTGAATAGGGGAGTGGAAATCATTAAAAATTATTTTTAAAACTTTTCTTAAGCACTTTAACCCAAATTTTGTGGCTTGTCTTATCTTTTTAATGGCTTTAGCTATTTCCGCTAATATTGCCAACTATAGTAAAACTCTTTATATAAGTTAAACCTACATTTTTTGGCCACATGGGCCAGAATTTGTCTTCACCTAAAGTATGCGACGGCATTTATTATCTTATCTTTGAGTCAAGGCAAAAAATAAATATATTGATATGTGAACCCCTTTAAGTTTCCACTTGGTTAGGTAGGTACCTGCCTTAGCTTCTACAATTCTAATCAATCGTTTATTTGTTTTCGCTTTAAAAGCAATTTACAACGCCCGAAAACTCCAACAGGTTGAGTTGCATGAGTAGGATTTCTAGGAATGCATTTTTCATTCGGTTAATTTTAGTAATTTTACTTCATTCGAACTTCAAGCGAAAAATATCGGACAAGCTATATTATTTATATGACGTTCGTCGGTTCGATAAGGGCTTTGATTAGGGGGGTGGCGCCAATTTAAGTCATTTTCAAGTGTCGTTATGGTGCTTGTGTGTTAAAAAACTAACATTTAAAAGTCAAGTGTTCTATTTGCTATTTCGTCGAGGATGAGACATGCACCCATAAATATTGTTTACAATCTAATAACGTACTAACTATTTACTATGGAAATTATTGGAAATATTGGGCAATTAACCTTGCTACATGTGCTACTTTGTTGCTCAGAAATTATATTCGACAGTGCAGTCTCCTAAGTTGTATGGCCGTTACACGTCTTGTTGTTCTATGGTCTTTGGTGGATAGAATCTACTAGACTCCGCCGCCGTCAGCTAAGCTATTTAAACCGATTTCGGTATCAGTTTTTTTCTCCGACTTGGGGGTGGACTTCACAGATTGGAAAAGATTTGACCAATTTTTTCACCCGTAGTACACATAAACCGTATCTTGCATACATCGGGTCAAACAGGATTACCATGCCCCACCCCGGTTAAAAATACATCGGTGCCTTGTTGAGCTTAAAATACAAATTGATAAATATTGGCCCAAAAATAAGGATTGGCCTTGAACACACATTTTGGGACATTCTCCACGAATTCTCCAACCATTCATCAAAGTTTCATGACAATCAGACGAACGCTAACATTTTTTAAATTTTGCGGCCTGCGCACCATTTTTCGCCCATTTCTTCAACATAGAAACCTTCCCGGGCAAGCTTCCACCATTCTTCAAAGTTTCACCGAAATCAAAAATTTAGCAAATATCGTGGTTTTTGGACCATTTTCTTCACTCTGACTTAATCTCATCAATTGTGGCAAGACGCTTTCCTTTTATTGGTCTCTTTAGTTTTGGGAATAGGATAAAGTCGCAGGGAGCCAAATCTGGTAGGGGCATGATTACGGTGTTGTTTTTGTCCAAAAAATCACGAACAAGCATTGATGTGTGACCTGGTGCATTATCGTGATGCAGAATCCACGATTTGTTTTTCCACAATTCCGATCGTTTGAGCCGTATTGCTTTCACGCAAACGTTGCATAACTTCTTTGTAAATAATTGGAGTTTCTGCCAAAATTTTTTGAATTTGAACCACTGTGCAATGGAAGCGGCCAGATGAGCCAAGACCAAAAAAAGCACGCCAAGTTCGATCGAATGTAAAGGTTTTGCTCACTAGTGTAGTGCATCATGAGTTCCTGCCAAGAGGTCGTACAGTTAATAAGGAATACTAAAGGGTGATTTTTTAGCCAGCTAGCTTTTAGCTCTTTTTGGCAACACTGGTTTAAACAGCTCACGCACGCTTCGTGTTTTGTTTCACTGTCAAACATCTTCAGTTTGGTCTATAATTTAACCATGAATCGTCTTACAAACGAACAACGCTTGCAAATTATTGAATTTTATTATCAAAATGCGTGCTCTGTTAAGAAAGTTCATCGCGCGCTTCTTCCATTTTATGGTCAGTTTAATCGACCCACTGAAGCGGCTATTCGGGCTATTGTGAATAAATTTCGCACCAAATTTACATTGCTGGACATTAAACCACCAACACGCTTACGTAGAGTGCGAACTGAAGAAATTATCGCAGCTGTATCGGCCAGTGTTAATGATGACCATCAATTATCGATTCGTCGCCGTTCGCAGCAATTGGGCCTCTGTTACTCAACGACGTGGAAAATTTTGCGGAAGGATTTAGGTGTGAAGCCTTTCAAAATACAGCTGGTGCAAGAATTGAAGCCGAACGACCTACCGCAACGTAGAATTTTTGGTGAATGGGCTCTTGGAAAGTTGGCCGAAGATCCACTTTTTCACCGAAAAATTGTGTTCAGCGACGAAGCTCATTTTTGGCTCAATGGGTACGTAAATAAGCAGAATTGTCGATTTTGGAGTGAATATCAGCCAGAAGCATTGCAAGAGCTACCAATGCATCCAGAAAAAGTCACAGTTTGGTGC
Organism: Lordiphosa collinella; assembly: GCA_018904265.1. Taxonomy (NCBI): domain Eukaryota; kingdom Metazoa; phylum Arthropoda; class Insecta; order Diptera; family Drosophilidae; genus Lordiphosa; species Lordiphosa collinella. Next base: position 21,833 of record JAEIFV010000410.1, on the reverse strand, counting down.
GGTTTATGGGCTGGTGGCATCATTGGACCGTACTTCTTCAAAGATGATGCGAATCGTAACGTAACTGTGAATGGTGAGCGCTACCGTGAGATGATATCCAACTTTTTTTTGCCCAAAATGCAAGAGCTTGACTTGCATGACATGTGGTTTCAACAAGACGGTGCCACATGCCACACGGCACGCGCAACAATTGACTTATTGAGAGGCGAGTTCGGTGAACATTTTTTTTCACGTTCGGGACCGGTCAATTGGCCGCCAAGATCGTACGATTTAACGCCTTTAGACTATTTTTTGTGGGGCTATGTTAAAGCTGATGTCTATACAGACAAGCCCGCTTCAATTGACGCATTGGAAGAAAACATTGAAGCATTTATTCATGAGATACCGGCCGAAATGTTGGAAAGAGTATGCCAAAATTGGACTAAGCGGATAGACCATTTGAGGCGCAGTCTCGGTCAATATTTGCATGAAATAATCTTCAAACATTAAATTATACGGACCGTACTATCGATTCAAATAAAGATTTCATGCATTTTGCTGAATTTTATGTGTTTTTTTGAAAAACTTTCCTATAGCTCTTAAAAAATCACCCTTTAGCAGCGGCCGAGACCGTCAAACGGTTGTGATAGAAATATCGGGCCAAATAAGAAGAAGAAGAGTATCTCTGGTACAGAGTATAATTAGCAGAGGTCGCAACAACCGGCCATCTCTTCGCGGTTTGTCACAAAACAACCGGTTTCGTGCGGCACATTCACAAAAAAGCACGGAAGCAACCTTTAACTACGCTCTCTGATAGTGTTCGGTTGGGTGAGGAGAGAACACACATTTGTGTTGGTTTGCTCGCTCTTGGTCTTTTGCCAACCGATTGGCAGAGCCCGCTTGCAGAAAAGTTCTCTTTTGTATGTGTGAGTCCGTGTGTGCTTCTTCGGCTACCGATATCAACGCATGTTTGTATGTATGCAACAAGCTATGTGTGCTCTCTCATTCTCTCTCGTACTGCTACGCTCTGCTCCACTTGACTTCGTTCAGCAACCTTTTTGAAATAACATTTTGGGCTTTGGTCTTCAAATAAGTCACACTGAAAGGTTGTGAGTTCGAGTCACAAACAAGACAACAATAATATTTATATTTCTTTGTTTTTTTCAGAAGCTTTAAATATACCAAAACTGGTGTCGCGTCGGTGTGTGTGTCCTATGGACAATGGAGGAAGAAAGGAAAGGTAGAGGAATCATTCTGCTTTGGGATTAAATTGAGCTCGAATTTTTTATTTAATTTAATCTTTTTGCGGAATAAATTTGATCTTTTCAGGATTGAAACAAGTAAAGGAGCTGTAGTCGAGTGCCCCGACTACAAAATACCCTATTCCCTTGATTTTGTGTGTTTTCCTTTACATACACACACTCCAACATTCACACAAACGAATGCGCGCATGCGGCCGCGCGCGATAACTGACAATGCAAGATCCTCCTCTCTCCCACAAGCAAAATTGATTCGTATATAACTTCGGTGTTTTTTTGTCCGATCTTATTGTTCTTTTCAGAATTGATAGATATTGGGCCGTACATTATAAATATATATAAAGTCTCGAGGGTCTAACCTAAAAAATGTGGCTCTGACAGTTTTTTGCGCTTAAAGGGGGAGGGGGAGTAATTTTCCAGTCTGAATCGACTGGGCTGTTGATGCTGATAAAGAATATATATACTTTATAGGGTCGCAAACGCTTCCTTCTACCTGTTCTACCCATTTTTAATAGGAAAGTAGGATCAAATCACTCTGTTTTCAATCCTGTTTCAGATTGATGTAATCCCGTTTGGATTGATTTTTTTTTTGAGTGTACCCTCTGCAAGGGTATACAAATTTGTTTCCAGTATATCTTGATTCTAAATTCGTGTTTCTAAAAGGATTAGGTTTTCTTTAAAGCAGTATTAATACATGTCGGATTTCGTATATGAGTTTCTCATATGAGATAGTAATGTTATAGTCAATCTTTCTCTGAGAAGCTTGCCTATCTGAGTTCCCATTTAAGTTATTTGACAGTCGTTAGGAAATTTTTTTTTTTTGAGATTAACTTGTTTTCTTTTAATGGAAAAACCTCAGAACTACATATTTAAAAGCTTTCTGTGCATTTTATAACTCCAATTAAATGAAAATCGGACAACTATTTAGTATAGCTGCCACTGAAAAATAATCTTAGTAAAGGCCTATTCCCAGGAACAATAAATTTTATTTTTGACACAGTACTTCATATGAATAGAACACCAACAGTTGATAAAATTAAAAACTTTTGAACAACTGTCTTATTGTGACAAAAATAAAATTTTTTGTTCCTGGAACAGGCCTGAGGAAAACCAATGTTGGTTTTCACTAGAAACTTCTTCAAAAATTAACATTTCCTTAGTTTAGGCTTTTACGCAATTCCACAAAATTTGATTGAATTTTTAGTGATTAAAATTTTTCTCCATCTAATTCCTTCCGACCATAAGAAATGATGAAAGTCTCAATAATTTATGCTAAGAACTTAATTAAATTTCGTCCGGTTCCATTTTGACCATATCAAAGAAAGTCTTTTTCTCCCGCAATAACTTCGTTTTTTGACAATATTCGCACGTAGAATTGATTAAAAGCTACGTGTTCCGATTGCATAACCAAATGCAAGCGAACAATGCAACATTTCAAATTGCTGCCATAGAGTTGGAGCTGAAGTTGGAGGAGGAAGGGCAAGTTGGCCTGTCATAAAAAGTAAGGAAATTTTCATTGATAAAGAAATAATAATTTCCGCTCGGCAGGTAAGTTGATTTTCAATTTCCGGGCAGGGCAAGGAAAGCCCGAAAAAAACAACAAAAAACAGTGAACCAGCTTGATAGATTAAAGAGTGCCAAAAAGGTCGTAGACCGCTGAAAAGTCATACCGGCAGCAGATTTCACCTGCGGCACAACAGCTTGCAATGAAAAATCGTTTAATGACACCATTCACACACACTCAGCCAAAGGGGCATCTCTCTCTCTACATTTCCAGTCATTTTGACACTTTCTGTGTGTGTGTGCTTGTGTGCGGGTGTGAGGGGTTGGGCTGTAAATGTGTCCAGCCTGCAGGCAGCAATTGCAACAGTTCTGAAATGGGAGCAACCCAGGCATCATTTGTCAGACTCAATGGCAATTAGATTTGCCTTATGACTATTTCTATATCTGCTTTTTTTTTGCTAACTGCAGTAAAGACTTTTTGCTGGAGGAAATAAATTGGCAGTGAGTGGTAGATTTTTAATGAAAAAACTCTAATTCTGAAATACTTGTAAAATTTATCTCTCCTTTTCCCTTTTTGGTTCTGAATGGCTGAGTTCCGCAAAAGATGGGGTTGTTATTGTAGCTTGAAGAGAGTTATTTCATAAGTAATTGTGATTGACGACTAATTTTTATACTTGTCATGTGTTTTATATTCAAATCAGAGACCTGCAACAAGACGCTAATGCTCGATCACACTCGTGCGTTTACTTGGCTTGGTTGGACAAGTCGCCTTGATTCGACACACTCGAAATGATCGCAAGCACATTGCGTCAGAACGAGTAAGCTCTTTGATTCGTACGAGTAATAATATGAACAAGCTTTTCATACCACGAGTCAAAGTAAGCCTTTTGCCAGCAATGGCCAAGCCTTTTCGACACTCTACTCGTGTTTACTCGGACTCGCAACAGAATTTACTCGTACGTACTCTGCTGGTTGACGGCGAGCTTCGACAAGCCTCTTATGCAATTGTTGTTGTCTTTTGAAAACTTCAAACAACAACATGCTACAAGAAGGAAAGAGAAAGCGTATGCAAAATACAAATGCAAAAAACAGGCCATCATGCTATCTCTTTTGCTCTTACAAATTGCTGTTTTTTGTGTGCTTGTGACGATTGTGTACAAGCGTTGATCGTAACAGATCGCGGCAGATCTTTGACTTCGGCAACAAGTACTCTTGGTGACTCGCTCCCGTAGCTAGGAGTATTCGCGAGTATTTGTACCAAACGAACTTTACTCATGACGGATCGCATCAGAACTTCGATTTTGTAACAAGGGACTTTGCGTCGACTCGCGACCGAAGCGCTGAGTCAACTTGAGTATGAGTAAGGGCAATATTCGAGTCAGACAAGTCTTAAGCGCTGAGCGATTGTACTCGTGGCGGCTCGTTTCTGTTCTCTGATTCGAATCATTATTGTTGGTAAAACCTATTCTCATTATTACTAGCCAAAGTCAGCGGAACATACAGAATAAAATACTTTTTTTGTGTATATCTGCTCCTTAGTAGGAATCTGCACAAAAGGTATCCGACTTGAAATAAACAAGCAATTCCTGTTCAAACTAAAATTTTATAGCCGAGAGAGAAACTCTATTTCTGGGACTTTGGGAACTCCTCTATTTTAAACAGGTAGAAAACACATTGAAAATTGTACTTGCTAATATACCCTCGTATGGTGACAGAGTAAGAATTTACCTAATTTCCTGGTAACTTTTTCCTCACTAATAATTTCAATATTTCTATCAATCATATTGCAATCTTTCTACCTGTCAAGAATGTCATCGAAAACTGCATTCCCTGTGAAAAGCATTTCAATTCATATTCACTCAACCATCAATCAACTGCTGTTCTTATTGATTCACATACCTAAGCTTGGCTGCCTAGGAAATTCCCCCAAGAAATGCCAAAAAAAAAATTCCATTTGTCTTCGGCACCTGTTCGGCAACAGCACAATGAATTCGAACTTTCGCTGGGACTGTACACCTCATTCTTGCGCCACGTTTATATACCATTTCAATTTATATTATATGCAGCAACGTTTAAAATAAAGTTAGTTTAATTTAGAGCCATTTTATAGCCTCTGATTAGATACTACATATCGGCTGACTATGTGTATAAAAATGTCGATTTTCCGTTTGGGCACTTACTTATTCTCCGTTTGTTTGTGTGTGTGTTCCACTTTTAAACAAGTGATTTCGATTTATGATTAGACATTTGGACATAGGTAAACAACTTATACACCCAAAAGCTAAAGATAATGATTGGACGTTGTAGACACGGCCGTAAAATGGGGCCTCGATATGGTTGAGATGTTTATTGCTGGTGAAGTACAGTATTGAGAGGCATAGGAATTAGGGGTGTTGGGCATTAAATAGTATTAAGTAGGGTATCAACGAGTGCTTGGAATGTTTCGAGGGTACAATAATTAACAGTGATAATCAGTTAAGATAAGTTAGCAAGAAATCTATTTCACAATAACACGTGAATAGCAAAACTTATTTTAAAAAGACTACAGCAAAAGTAAGCTCAAATATACTCATATAGGTAGGATAGATACAAATAAGCTACACATTTGTCGGAAATTTCCAGATCAGATGACAGCATATATCTGCCATAGAAACGATCGGTTGAAAAACAAAATCCTGTGAAAAACTGTTCTGTTTTTAAGATTCACCAGTCAAATTATCAGATGTGGGGGTGGTGTTAGCACACTACCCAAACCCACTCCTTTTGTTGTGATTAATTTAAACATTTATTTTTTTATTCTTTACTTACCCCTACTGGGACTCGAACTCGGGAAACAAAAACCTGCACTCACTGACACCACCGCTCAGCCTGCGGCACCACGCCTCGGGTGTTTAGCGCGGTGTCTAAGTCGTATTATAAATTGACGGTGCCAGTGCCAGCCAATGCTGAGAGCGTGAGAGAATTCTTCTCATTTGTTGCGCGCGCTCTCCGTTTTTTGGCTCCCCGCACTTCCCTCGCCATCAAGCTCGAAGTCAAGAACGATTGTGTTCTCGGATTCGAGAAGATTTCTTTTTAAAAAAACCAAGAAGAAAAAATACTGAATCCTAGAAGAATTCGTTCTCGCCAATTCGTACTTCATTTCTCTGGGTGTATAAGCCGATGTTGTCGTACAAGTTACTGAATAGTTGTATTAAGTATTAGTTATTTCTGAATATGGGTTTAACGACCTGTTTTGATTTTAGTCAAAGTGAATGTTAGCAGGCTCAAGGTCGAGGTTTAATTATAGTTCAATAATAAACCAGTAAATTCAACAGAGAATACATTTGAACATGAACAGTAGCTGTGGCTGTTGCGTTTCGGCTGACGCCATGGCAAAGCCTTCGTCAGTACACTTTCAGTTGCTGTCACACCAACAAGCCATTTGCAAATCCTATTTATATTACCCACTCGGCGAATAAATAGTTGAGAATTCCAAGTGCACAAATTTGCACGAACTTTCAACTAGCTTTTAAGCTAGAATTCCAAGTGCACAAATTTGCACGAACTTTCAACTAGCTTTAAGCTCCGCTCTTTTAGTGTATCTGAAGGTATATGCATTGGCATTGAAGGTTGTTCAATGTATCTCTGTTGTTTGTGGCTACTATTTTTAATTACTGAGAAATTCGTATCAGAGTGTGCTTAAAGTTTGCCACGATTTTCTTGTGTGCATTTATTTATAGGGGTATGCTTCCCTTTTTGTATAAATACCAAGGTATTTTTATTGTTTTTGGAATAGGGAACCGTTAAGGTTTTATAAAAAACGAAACGGCCCTCTACACAGCCACAGCTACTGTTCATGTTCAAATGTATTCTCTGTTGAAATTTTTGGTTGATTATTAAACAATAATCAAACATCGACCTTGAGCCTGCTAACATTCACTTTGACTATTAGTTATTTCTTTATTAAACATACTTGGTTAACGTACGGAATTTATTTAAATTTACTTGCTAGGACTATGAACTTAATTTTAAACAAGAAGTATTATCCGTATGGACTTGATGTATAACCGTCTGTCGATCACAGCTACCTAAATCCTTTTCATTCCCAGATATCAGATCGTTCAAATGCGTAACTAAGAAGCCAAGTAGACGACTGACCTATGAAATTTTGAAGGGCAGACCAGTTTTCGCGACTAAGAAAATTTTGTGTCTCGTGCCGTTTCAGCTCTGCCTTGCCAAAATCAAGCTAAAGATTGTAGCCTCAAAATGCGACAGACACCGAAAAAGTGTGAAATGTTTTCTTTTTCTCTGATATTACATAGTGAGCATGTATTGTCGGTGTTTGCCGTAACAGGGACAAAAGTTCGATCAAGCCATACGATCAGTGGCATACGCAGGATTTTTAGAAATTTTTTGTGTGATTTTTTAATGTATCTTAATAGGGAACCGTTAAGGTTTTATAACAAACATCACGGAGAGAAAATTCCGTTGTTAAATCCATTAACAACCTTCAACGCCAATGCAAATGTATGCCTTCAGCTACCCTAAAAAACGGAGCTTAATCACATGTAGAAATCTTGTGCTATTTGTGCACTTGAATTCTGAATTCTTTATTCGCCATCTGGGTTGTTTAAATAGGACTTGCAAGTGGCTTGATGGTGTGACAGCGTTTGAAAGTGTACTGACGAAAGCTTAACCATGGTGGCAGCCGAAACGGCCGTCTACACAGCCACAGGTACTGTTCATGTTCGTTTGTATTCTCTGTTGAATTCTGTTGATTATTGAATTATAATCAATCCTCGACCTTGAGCCTGCAAACTTTGACTAAAATCAAGAAAGGTCGTTGAAAACCATATTCAGGTTGCTAATATATATATATAATAATTTTTGCTCAGTGTTAACCACCATGATATAGCTTCTAAAAATATGCAATTTATTGCCCAAAGCATAATCTAAATTATGGTTAGCTGAGATCGAGATCTAATTTTGAAAAAAATTAGCTTTAAGTCAAAAATAGTGAGTTCGGATATTTTATCTACCATCACCACCAACCCTTAAGTATACCTATACTAAACCTTGTAATTTGTTTTAGTAATGAAATTATTTCAATAATAATTCGCAAAACCATCCGAAGGCTGCCATATCAAGCAAAACCGACTTGTCACTCTACCTGATTTCGCATTGCTGGCGCCATCTTTAAAAATAGGATAGCCAAGTTTTTTTTAATGTCTTGCAAATCTTGCAAATTAAATTATAATTTTAGCTTGAATCATAAAACTTATGCCACAATTAACAGATTCAACCCTGTAGTTCAGCTGGACCGGTGCGGCATTAACGAATTCTCTAACTCTTCGTAGTCAGCACTCGCCACCAGATCAACCACCAGCCAAGTATTTGCCTAACGAATTTTGAATGGGAATGTCCGGAAAACGTGCCGATCGGTTCGACCCTACATTACCAGTCGTTAGTGTGGTGATGGGTGTACACTATAGTTCACGTACTAGACTAGCGCTGTGATGCCTAACCTGTCGTTAACGTCGCGACTGTCGCTCAGTGATGCATCGGGTCGTTAGGTCTGGTAGTGCCTTGACACCAGCTGAACTACAGGGAAGGGTGTATGCAGGATTTATTGTGATAACGTTGCCATCATAGACATCGTTGGTCGAGCCCGACTATAATATACTCTGTACACTCAGAAAATTTTTATCTTAGATTTAAGAAAATCTAGCCATAAAATGGTTTTGCCCTTAATTTAAGAAAATTTTCCTAAATTGGTGAAATTTTGACCTGAATTTTAAAAAAAACTAACCATTAAAATAAAAAGCCCTAAAATTGAGAAAAAAATTTCCTTAAAATAAAAAAAAACGATGCACTCGTCTTTACCAAAAAATAAGAAAAAACGATGCACTTCTTTACCTAAAAACAAGAAAATTATTTCCTAAATTTTAGGAAAGATGCTTGCAGTAATGAGCTTCGCGTTTGACGAAAAAAATGTATTTGAGACCTCAGTGCATTGTAAAAAAATATCGGAAAAATATAGAAAATTTTAAAAACAACAAAACTAAAAAACAAAAGAAAAAAAAAGAGAAAAAAAATAATTTTTATGTCAATGCCTTGGGATTCGAACCCACGACCTGGCGGCTGCACGGCAAATGTCTTGCCATTCTACCACCGGTCTTGATTGCATTCTTTACTGTCATTTTGCCACCGTCTCGCGCAACACTGTTGTATCGGTGAGCGTTAAGATGTCCGTCGTTCGTGGTTAGAGTGCCGAAGTCCTGAGTTCGAATCCCAGTAAGGGTAAGTAAAAATAAAATAAAAAAAAGTATATTTAAAAAACTATATCACAGCTTGTGTGTGGGTGCGCGGAGCAGCAGCAGCATACTAGAATTTTTTAGTGCACATCGAAATTTTGAATAACGGTAAAAAAGCCTTTTTTCGCACAAACACTCACTTATACGCCCATAACTTTGTCATATATCAAATGATTTTTATTGTCTTACCGGTTTTGGAAAGAAGAAATTTAGGTCTTTAAAGATACCATATATGACTGATCAGGATTCATTTCTTATCTTAGAGTATTTGCTACGTAAACCATTTTTGATTGATTTTTTTCCCATTTTTTGTCTTTGGTGACGTTTTTGAACACTATTTGGTTAGAAACCCCCAATATTTGTTTCATTGTTTAAGAACAACACATCTTCACGGTTAGAACGTATGCCTATTTTCTAAAATCGGTCAATAATTAGCAAAGTTATTAAAGTTTTTCGGATAACGAAATTTTCGCAATATGGTGATGAGTCGCGCCATAATAGCACTGTCGACCGAAAAATTGTTGAGTTTTAGGAGTAAATTATTGAATAATTTTTTTTAGAATATGTATTGTATAGCCATGTTCGTCTGTCCGTCAGTCTGTCCGCCTGTCTGTCTGTCCGTCCGTCTGTCAGTCCGTCTGTCTATATTAATAAGTAGATCTCAGAGATGGTATGAGATAGAGGTTTGACATGTATGGAACATAAGCTTCATTTGCTTACAGGCAGATCAAGCTTACTTTCAACTATTGCCACGCCCCCTCCCGCCCCCGAAATTTAGAAAAAACGTCATATCTTCGGCAGTTTTATAGATAGAAGGTTCGTACTTTTTGGACATATTTAGTAATCGGGATTCTTTATCGGTCCACCAAAGGATTGGTAAAGATCGGATGAACGATAGTTAAGATATAAGCGAAAGAAACTTCTCTGCTGCAGCGCAGTAGCAGCATTGCTTTCAGCAGCTACTGCAGCATCTAAATTTACACTGAGCATACACTTTTGTGGGTAAAGAGTATATTATAGTCGGGCTTCCCCAACTTTCCTACTTGTTTTAATTAGGCTTTTTAAGGTTTTTTTTCCTAAAAACTTAAATAACTCAACCAAATATTACTCGATTTTAATAAACTAAGTTGCAGAAGACGCAAAATTAAATGTTTTTTGAATCTGCATACCAAAATTAAATAGTTTTATATAAATTTGACCTATTCATTTTCATTTAAAGTACGGTGAAGTCGCGAAAAACTGAAAAATTCTATTTGTTTTTCATGTAGCTCCCCCCAATTTTTATCCGAGATTGCAATGTAGTACACCGTTGGAAAGGTGTTACATTTCTCTTTCCAAAGACGCATTGCAAACTATTATAGGACGCCTAGTTTAAGAAATATGATTTTTTAAGTATATCAACCTCGAAAAGACGGACTTTTAACCGTTATTCCAAATTTTGATGTGCACGAAAAATTTGTGGTATGCCACAATGCTACATTTAAATATATCTACAACCTACACTATGTCGCATCCCAGAAGTTTTTTGACTGTCACACCGTGTAATCCTGACGATTTTCCAAACTTTTTATACTCTGTCTACCTCTTTCTTTGAGATGCCTAAATTGCTTATCTTTAAAATGATTGCTCTTCTGTCAATGGAATCAAACGATGCGTGGAAGTCTAAAAAAAGCGACCAGACTTAATACATGATCCATTGAGGAGTATTTTATTTTATTTTTTGACATAGGGATCGGAATAAATTAAATAGAACAGATCAATAGACTCTTGACATATTGCCTTTGATGTTTTTACTCGCTAGCATGGCTTCTTGCGAATCTTCTGTTTTAGCCCTTCTTAGAGCAATAACGAGCAGATACTTGGAAAATCCTTAAGCAGTATGTCAGATTTAGAACGTCTTAAGTTTTTGTTGAGCCAAACCGTAATTTTAGGTTCGGCACAGGTTCACACTAAGATGCTTTTGAACAGTTGGTTCAGTTCAAGGTTCGGCTCCACTCCAGTTTAAAACCGGCTTGCAGCCCTGATAAAAACACAAAATTCTGGTATAAGTTCTATGTTAATATATAATTTAAGGTATAGTCCATAGTATTTCTCTTTGTAAAACATCAATATTTCAATACCAAAGATATTTCACCTCATCCAAGTACACATTTATTGCCCTTTTTAAATCAATTTGAAGCAATTAAATAAATTCCCAAAGTGTCGCCCCTTTCAATATAAGCGAGTATTTATTTAGATTTTAAAGCCTTTCGCAAAATGCACTTGCATATAAAAATAAATTTAGAGCCCAAAGTCGAATTGCGCATAAATCGGAATAAAATCAGTGTGACAGCAAGAAACAATTTAAACATGTTGGACAGGATAAGCCCTTGGAGAGGCAGTAAATATACGACTACACACACACACGCACCGCACAGAACTTGTAGAGGGCAGAGTAAGGTGTCTGTGACAATGCAGTAATGCACTCGAATATGGTTCGAGGGATGCAAAAAGGATTTGGAGAGCTAAACGAACCGAAAATCGTACACGACACTAGGTAAGCAAGAAATTTTCTAATGTAATTTGCAGGAGCTGTTGCTGAATCTTGCAGATGCAGTAAGTATGTGGATGTGTGTGTGCGTGTGTGTGTGTGAGTAATTGATTTTATCGGTCATGTTAATTTTGATTAAATATGCAAATTGACGATACAAATTCGCCATCGACGAGGATGAGCTAGCCAGCGGCACTCACGTGCCAAAGTCGATGCACACCTTCCACCCCACCCCTGTGACAGTTATTATGTTACGGTATTATCTCGTTATTTATGCAGCAGATGACAAATGCAATTTGTTGTTTGCACACTGGACCGTAGACCTGGGTCTACAGCTACCTTTTGCGCACCACCAAAAATGGATGCAAGCACATGATAATTTCCAATCATTTGAATAATCTCCTCCCCGGTCCGAGTGTTCGTGTTCGGTGTCCGTGTCCCGTTGTCCCAGTGTCCAGCGTTCACTGTGGCACTGTGAAAATATTAGCTCAAGAAAATGTCTAACGAGCTCTACGTGCTGCGGCATTACGAAAGTGTCCGTCCTTCTGTCTGTTGGTCTGCCCTAGTGTGAGGGAGGGGGTGAGAGATGTGGGCGTGGTCTATTAGCCAACAGTGTGTTGGTTGCTGGTTGACTTTTGTGCGGTTTTTGTGGAATATTGATTAAAATTTTCAACAACTGATACATGAGGTGCATGAATAATTAGATAGAAGGAGTTGGGTGAGAGAAGAAATTATAGTTGTGAAAAAGGAAAAGCTCAACTTAACTTTAAAAATTCATCCCCCTCTCCTCAATCACTATCAGCAAATTCCACAGAAAATTTTCATTAAATTCATCCTGTCCCTTAACTCCATCGCCACCTGTTCTCCATGCCCCACACCCGAAACATTTCTCAATTCAAGTCCAAATCCAAAAAGGTAAAGTTGATTATTCTTTTCCAATATTTTCGCTCGTCTCAGACAAATTAATGCCAATTCCCAAAAAAGATGCTAGGTGTGACGGGGGAGGGCCGGGGCGAGGGCTCGGCTTTCATAAAATTCACATTGATTGCGTTCAATTAAAATTCAGTTATGCTCCGACAGCGTTTGGCAGTTACAAGAGGGAATATTTTAATTAATTTTCACGCGCTCAGCATAAAATTTTCTCCCATTGCATTGCACTGAAAAGGGCCGCAAGTAAATTTTGTGCGTGAGCCATCTCGGATATTATTTATGCACATTTCAACTGTAGACTGACAACATTATTTTCTGTCGTTTCTAGTTGTTGGTATTTTTTTCCTCTTCTCTGTTGTTGGTCGCAAAAAGAAAAACTTTTAATTATATGACTTTGTTTTGTCAAATCAGCAAAATGAATAAAGTGAAAGAGCAGGCAGTTTTAATAATTATTCAGTGAACACTAAATAAATTTTATTTTATTTGAAAAAAAATGTTAGGTAAACTGGTCGTACATTGTAACTCAATTATATTTTATTGCAATTAATCAAAAAATGATGCAGTTTAATGTGAAACTGGAAGGACAGCTCCTAACCTGCAAGCGAAGCGGGAGCACTTGTATTGAAGCAGTGCACACTGGGCCAGCAGGCCGAAATTTTGGCCAAAAGTCCCACTTTTTTGTTTGGGAAACTTGATAAAACAATTATCGGATTAAGAATACTTATAGCTATTTTATGACAAAATTTGGAACATTTTCACAAATTGATTTTTGAATGGCAGCAATTCAAAGTTGATTTTTCATGAAATTGCTCCAAAAAATGGAAAATGAATAGTCGAAACTAGGAAAGACACAGCTTCTAGAGATTAATTGTATATTTTCGACTATGGACTAGATTTAAATAAAAAAAAAAAGTAGTTTCCAATTGTATTCGTTTTCATAAAAAATGGAAAAAATCAGTAATTTTTTCGGTTTTTTTACACTTGGCATCTTTGATTTGAGAGTGCCCACAGGTGCCACTGGCTAATCACTCGTAACATGTCAAATAAATTTCTTTGAATATTGTACTACAGCTGGAGGTATGCGCTTTTGAGCGGTTTTGCTTTAGATTTAATAAAATCGCTTTTAAAAATGTATTCCCATTTGGCTACGAGCCAGTTTTAATTTTCAAGTCAGCGGAAAAGTATGCTTTTCTTTTTTTAAACTTCGAAATTTTGCCCATGAAGCCAAACTATTTCATTTCCTTGGACTAAAATGGTTAGCATACTTTTAGGAGCTCGGAACTAATTGTTAAAATACATACTAAAATTATTTTTTAACTAAATAATTTTTTTTTTTAATTTTTTGTTTTAAGAAATGAATATGAAGAACAGGTTAAATAAATGAAAATAACGGTGAAAGTAATCATCTTGACTGAAAATCCTTAGCGGGGTGGGCAGTCAAAGTCAGTACCATTTTGGGTTAATAACTCAAAAACGACTAGTCAGATCATGACAATTTTCCAAAAATCAACGTTTACCTATATGTACCTCTCTGCAAAATTTGGCTTAAATCTAATTAGGAGTTTTTTTTATTAATTAAAAACCAAAATGTTGAAAAAATTTTGCAACTTTGATTTGGATTATCAATTTGTTACAAAATTTTAAAAAAATTTTTAAAACTATGTGCGTTAAGTTCAATCTTTTAAGAACATTTCGTTAAAAATTTTAGCTTCTCTACCTTGGTAGCGCATTATAAAATGTTATGGCCACCTTGCTAGACCTCTGGCAGTCATTTAGCTAATACATATGCCTTGTGTTTCATGTTGTACCGGCGATGAACCGACAAAGGTAACTACCAAATCATTTCATTGAAACTTATAATTCATTTATTACGAAGGTAATAATAAAGAAATTCCTTTGATTTTCAAGACTCTTTCAAAGACGAACCAAAAGAATATATAAAAATGGAACTTAAATTTAGTAAATATTATGAGAGAGAACTACATTGTTCAAACGGGGTATATTAAATTTGCATCAAAAAAAATAAAGATATAGGCACAAATTATTAAGGAATTCAAATCAAACTCAAAGCTGCTGTTTGGCTAACGTTGTTAGGCTGTGGCGGCCCATTGGGGTATTTATAAAAGTATATGTACATTGGATGATAACTCCAAACTCATAGATCCTTGGAAGGCTGCTATTTCAAAATAGGTATTCAATTTTTACCAATAATTACTCACAGATATTTTAATCCATCCTCGTGCTCGTTGGACTCATCGATACGTTGATGAAGTTTGCTATGGACAAAATTAAATTCCAATATACCCAAAATTTATACCACAAATTGGTATAGCCAGCTACTAATATTTAGCATACTCAGAAGTTAGATTGATTTACGTTACTTAAAATACAAGAAATGACTTTAAAATGCATACATATTTATGTAGCCAAATGGATAAGTATAAGAAAAGAAATTTTAACAAGAAAGAAGTTTAAAAAGGAAAGTGGAAATTTAAAGATGGCAATGCCACAAAAAGAGATGGCTCTCTTTACTGAGTAAGCCAGCATGCTTTCTGGTGTGGCATAATGCTCTCTTTGGCACAAACTGGGGCTCCGCCAGCCTTAACGGGATAAGGGTCGCTGTAGCTGGAAAGGGCTCCGTTGGCCAAATCAATTGATCGGCCGACCAATTAACACTGTCTCGTAGGTGCTGTCTGTTGGTTTGGGGATTTGCTGATGGCCAGCAAGTAAGCTGCGGCTGAACTTTGAGCCACGATAAACTCACTGCCAGATATTTGGAGACTGTTGAACGGCTCCGCGAGAATTTCCCACAGATCTTCTCCAGGCAAAAGAATATGCACCGACCGGCCACGCAATATAAATATATGTGGAGCAGCGCGAAAGCGCGGGGGCGCAGAGACCGGCCGGTAACAATTTCTTTGTGGCGCACTGTAACCAAGCGGAATTAGCAAAATGCACTTATATAATTACGCTACAAATATCACCTGGCACACTGAATCAAAGCTTCACTTTTCACAATCTTTGGGGGCACCGAATATACTCGAGTGAGGCGTTTATTTCAATTTGGTTTTTAGGTTATATAACCTATTTGCAGATCAGCGTTAAACGACTTTAGCTTTAATAAAAATATGCAAACAAATTTGCGTCTTCTCTTTGGCGACTCTCAAAGGAATAGAACGTACGCCACGCGTCAGCTTGCCTTGTACCCTCTGTTGCTAAGCGCCGGCAGCTCAGAAAACAAAAGTCTCAATCGAAGCAACGGTAAAATCGTCTGATCTTGCCTATTCCTTCTTCACTACACACAAAATTGGAGCGCGCACAGGCAACACGTAAACTTTCTGCTCATACACTGCGCCAGAGTAAAGTTAGGAGACAGAGCGATTTCCGAATAAATGCTAGAAGCAGCTGCATATTGTTGGAGCGCACTCGCTGCCCTTGACTGCTGCACAGTGGGTGATGCGCGTGTCAACATAAAACAAATTTGCCAGCTGGCTACCCTGCACCACAGTTACTGCCAAGAAAGTTCTACCTCGAAACGAAGTTAACTGAAAAACCGACAGCTGAACACTAAATTATATTTGGATATCTTTTAGATGATAAACATAAAGATTTCCAGATTCATTGCTTAATTCATAATATGCTGGACTCAACTTACGTATGACCTTGGCCCTTGTTAAAGACTAGACCAATTTGGAATTGAACCTTTTTCCAGCGCTACAAAGTGAAATTCTGTGGCGTACACAGAGTCACCAACTTTTAGTTGTGCCGTTCTGCTTCTTAAATTGTATCTACGAGCATTTGTGTCATGTGCCATTGCTTACATTTTCTTTGGCTTTTCTGCGTGAGTTGCAGAGCATCTGGCCTTCCTAGCATGGTATCATCCGCTCACTGAATTCAGTTGACGAAGAAGCTCATAGTCTCGTCCTTTTGAATCATATTCTGGCCGAAACAATAAGTAATACGGTGAGAAACCAGTGCTCGTGATACCGCCTCTTAAAGCTCGGGCTAATTTCCATCTAGATTTGTATCCCAGTTCCCATGATCAGTACCGACATAAGCTCGAATAGCAGCTAAAACTGATCGATTCAGCCTCTCACTAGCTGGCTTGCGGTGATATACGGCTGTAACAAATCTGTGAAATACCAAAACGATTTAGGAACGCCTTGAAATATCCTGACTTAAACTGAGATCCGTTATCTGTCAGGATCGACTCAGGAGACACCAAATGTATAAAACACGAATTTCTCCAAATAATCGCAAATCCTTGTTACAGGAAGTAAACTTCTTCAGGGGATGCAAGAAGTGAAATTTAGTGTTATGGTCAACAATAATTAGAATCCAATGTTCCCACTTTTCGATCTTGGATAAGGCCCTAAGAGATCCATGTACAGTTTTTGGAATGGCCTCTCAGATGTCATAGGTTTACCCTATAGGAGGTCTTAAAACGATATTTGGCCCTTTCGTAGAACGACAAGTGGAACATTTGGACACAAAAATCTCGTATTTGAGATACCATATTTGGCCAAAAGAGAAAAGTTTGACTTTTTCAATCATTTTTGCCCATTCCGCAAATGAAGGCATCTGGAGGCTCGTGAGCACGACGAAGAACTTCGGAAACAAGTCCAGATGGAATCTAAAGCTTCCATGACAATGATTCCTGCAATGCATCACCATTGCCATGCTCTGTCGCCGTTTGTACATAAACTTATCTAATCTTGAGGTCAGGTAGTCTACTTGATTCTGCCGCACTCGTCTATTAGGTCCTTATACTCAGGAGAGTTAAATTCCTTCGAATCTAAATCCACGATCGGACCAAAACTCAAAAGTTCTTCAACTTCAACTGTCTCTCCGCGATAAAGTATCGGCGACGACATTTTGAGAACCCTTGGCGATGCTTAATTGAGAACGAAAAGCCTTGTAAGCGGATTGCCCATCTGGCAAGCCTCCCAGAAAGATCTTTCTGCCTCATCAACCACTGCAAGGAAGCGTGATGTGTGATCACTACGAAATCCTGCCCTTCAATATAGGCAACGGAAACTCCTGAATACCTTTTATCACCGCTACTCACTCACGCTCGGTGACCGAATAATTGCGCTTGCGCCTTTGTTAGCTTGACGGACGCGTATGCTATTGGCAATTCCGTACCATCTTCGTTTTCTTGCCTAACTGCACAGCCAAGTCCGCTAAGACTAGCATCGCAAAGCAACAAGAATGGTCGACAGAAATCAGGGCGTTCTAGTATCGGAGAAGATGTTAATTTCGTTTTTAGCAAAATGAAAGCTTCTTCCTTGACTGTTCCAGTTCAAAGGATTATTTCTTTTCAACAGATCAGTCAACGGAAGGCTAACAGTAGCATAGTTTTCCACAATCGTCTGTACCAGCCAGAGAGACGTAGAAATCTTCTTAGTTGCTTGACCGTCGTGGGCACTGGAAAATCCTAATGGCAACTACTTTTCAGGATCGGTCTTCAACTGTCCGTCGCCAATAATGAAACCGAGATACTTTATCTCTTTCATACAAAATTTCGACTTGCCGACGTTGATGGTAAGTGCTCTTTTCGTAAATATCCAGCTATTTCGACAAAGCACCATATGAGATCAAATGGAAAGGATACCAGGTCGTCAAGATAGACGAAAACTCTCGTACGCAAATGAGCTTGACATTACTGGAGGTCCGTCAATCGGCAAAACGTTTGCGGAGCGTTGCACAATCCGAACGGCATAACTTTATATTGGTATAAAGGCCGATTCGGAACTGTAATGTCAGTGCATTCGCGGGATTTTTCCATCTAAGGGGATTTGCCAAAAAGCGTGTTTCATATCCAATCCTGTTAGAAACGCGCTGGTGGAAGTCGGCTTAAAATGCCGTCTATACGAGTTAACGGATACGCATCCTTTCCGGGTCCATTCATTCACTCCCTCGAATCTAAACAGAGACGGACTTTTTCGCCTCGCTTCACCAAAACACAGTTACTACTCCAAGGACTTTTGATTCCTCAATAATGTCTAGCGCAAGCATGTGCTCCTCTTCGGAAACATAAGTTTTTCCTTAGCAGGAGACACCGGCCAATGCCGCTGTTTAACTGGCGTAGCTTGCCAACGTCGATACAATGTTCAATGAGACTCGTTCGTCCTAAACCTTCCTTCTCGAAAGATGGAAGTTTAGCAACTACTGCATCTAATACTCTTTGCTGGGATTCGGATAGCGAATGCATTTTCGGGACTTCTTCATTTTCGTCTTCTCTACCTACGTCGAGTTCTTGGACTACATTATCGACATGTCATGATCTTACTCAGCAAGCCAAAATCTTTCCAAAAAGTAACTCCTAAATAAACGTTTTGCTTCAGCTCGGGAATGATATACAATTCAATTGATCCTTGACGCCTCGGTACGTTACTTCGAAACTAGCCGGCCTACTACTGGACATTCGGATTATTTGCGGTTTGAACACGTCCTGAGCATTTTGAACTTTCGGATACGTTAACAACTCCTTGGCTGCTAAACTGCCTTGATTTCTCGTAGCACCAAGATCGAGTAGTGCTATATAGTCATGACCTTCAATTTTAATATCTGTATAAACACGATTGTCAGAGCTGAGAAATATTGGAAATCAGTTTTTCTTCGACTGCTGCGATCTTTTCTCCAAAAGATGCACATTCGTCTGGTGGAACGTTTGGGAAAACAAGACGCCTTGAGCGGCTAACTTCCTCAAATAATGCGCTTTCGCGTAGCCATATATTTGGCTAACCGAATGTGATATGGCTGAGAATGGATATTTGCAGTACTGGTTTCATCATCTAACTCAGATTGAGCAGCCTGCTGACTCAGATCTGTAGCAGTAAAAGCTACTGTCTGAGTACCTACAGTAATCTTTAAAGTTTCGGATGCGACGAGAATCGTTCCTCTTCGCATCCGTCTGGGCTTCCCATTGGGTTACATACGGGAGCATTTGGCGCTTAAGTGTGTCTTTAGCTCCGCAACCGTAACAGAAGATGGTTCGTGTCTCCAAACAGTCATCAAACATATGCCCTTGTTGTCCAGAGTTCCAAACACTTCATGTTTTTCTGTCGAATAGCTGATATCTCAAGTTGTTCTAAGTTCCGAAATACCTGCACGTCCTGAGTACGAGGTTTTTGAAAATAGGGTTTCTGCTGTCTGTGGGACTGTTCATGAGTACGAATTTCCTCTCTCATCCGCGGTAAGGTGCTATTGCCCAAGTGCATAAGTTCATAACGTGGTGCGGTTTTTCGCGTTTCTAATAAGGGGGCGTACTAGAGACTTTCCGAAATGGTATTACATGCGACCTACCAATTTCTGACAGAGGTGGAACTCTTCAAATAATTCCCTTCTCTCCTTACTCGTCTTGCATTGATCAATTCCCAAACGTCCATTCAATATCATCGTCTTCGGACTTCAATCTAATTCGGTTCGGAACTCTTTCAAAGTGAAATTGGGATTGCCTTGGTGAAACTTCAGAACCACTCATTCACTTTGCCCTTAAAGAACAGATGCAAATGATAGCACAAAAGATTATAGATTGCTCTGCAAATTCTGTTTAGTCAGAGCTTAATTCTATAAGAAGTTTCTCTTTGCAGACCTTTCTCTCAATCCATCAATTTTAATACTAGTTTTGAATAATGCTTCCACTTTCTCTGGTGGGATCGTAGATCGGTTTGAGCCACTATGACGAGTTGATTCCACTTCTTCTTGGACTACTGGTTGCAATCTTGGTTCGGACTGAGACTTGCGGTCGCAGTACCTGGCGCAGTGGGGAACAGGTCCATCATGACCATTTATCCTGACCTGCAGAGATAAAAACTGCGTCTGAATAAACAAAATTAGTTTTGCCTAATTTGTTGTTGTTGTGTCTGTACCACTGGTTATACTAATTCTGAACATCTCAGGATCCGGTGCATTTGAACGGTGAGTATTCTGGAGTCTGTGCTCACGTTCTTGCTACTCGTAGGGGGCTTTGATAGTTGCGGTTTGTATGTCTAGTCGAATCCCACTCTGAAAATGTTGCTTTTGCCTCGCGCTTTTCCTCGACCTCGGTTTTCCTAGAAGCCAACTTGCAATTTTGAGGATTGCTCAGATTTAATAGCAATTGATTCGGCTGTTCAGCCTGGGACAAAGTGCCTGCTTCTGGGTAGCTTCAATTACTTCGGACCAAGGTTACCACTTGGAAACAAAAATTGCTGAGGTGTGCACTCTTGATTACTAGCTGGACATGTCATATGTTTCGTATTCCTTCTACAATGCAAAGCTTCTGAAATTTGTGCTTACATGTTAATACTGCGGTGAGATCATTTGAGTTAATTACCTCATTACAAACTCCACAAAATGGTTCTTGCTCTCGAAAGCTACCGTAATATCTTCGTTACTATGACGGACTGCTATAGCTAAATTTATAAGTAAGTATCAAAAATTGTGAAAAATAGGTTCGTCACTTTCCAAATATGAAATCCCAGCGGGCCAAAAAATTATGTATATATCGATTGTTCTGATTTCCTGCTCTGGTCCAAACCATGGGCCCGTTCAGAAAAGTAAAAGAGTTTATCGATCTGTTCGCTGCACTACGAATAAGGTCAATCTGTAAAATCACGAGAATAATCTAAACGTTAAACGTATCAAAAAACTTTACCTCCTGCAAAACAAGCTCTAATCATTTAAGAATAGGTTCAGTGCCGGTATTACCGAATAAATTGACGCGAGAAGGTTCCAATTCCTGAACTCATTAACAAAGTCTAGAGTAACCAGACTTGGTTCCGAGAAAGGTGAAGTTGGTAGAACAAAGAATTACTGGGATTCCGGTGCTGTAGCGTTACTAAATAAGAACAATGGAAAAAGCAATACAAATCCTAATCAGTCAGCCCCCACAGTTGGAGCGCCAATTGTGTAGCGTATTGCGTATCAAGAATACATTCTATTTCTACTCGTGTATAGAGGATGTTGGAGGTCGTGCACTTCTTGTGTTCTTCGGTCTCTACTCGCCGGATGGGGTTATGGGTTCTTTCCTCGTCTACTATACTACACTCTAGCACAATAATAAATACTACATACGGAAAATTACAGTCAAACCAACCAATTAATTTACTAAAAATGGAGAACTTTATATATTGAGACGGAGACCACTAGGATACAAATCAAGCTGTTAGGGTATACAAGATGATGTTTATACCCTAGTCTATACCACTCCCTACCTTGGTAGCGCATTATAAAATATGGCCACCCCTTTGCTAGACCTCTTAACTTTAGGTAATTCCAACTAATATACAATGCCCGTAGATTTCATGTTTGTACCGGCGACGAACCGACAAAAGATAACTACCAAATCATTTC